>CAUYUJ010021570.1:36846-48798 GCA_963575745.1 Prorocentrum cordatum | reverse complement strand
GAGGAGGAGGAGGAGGAGGCACGACCAGATCGAAACGAGTGCGCAGAGCGAGCGAGCAAGAAACGAAAAAGAGAAGGACAAGGCCGAGGGCGCGCAACTCGACGATTAAAGAGAGAAAGACAGCCCGAGACACCGCCTCGGACTACCGCAGACGAAGCCAGAAACAGGCATCGTCTGCGGGGAAGAAAGGGCGGGGCTCGCCCCGCCACTCGCCCGAGAGGGGGTCTTTACCTGGCTCAAGGGCCTTTAAATACGTGGCGTCTTTGCTGGATGCAATTCCCTCACACGGGCCCCACAAACGAGAACGAGGGGCCGACGGCTGGGCCCTGGCGCCGCAGCGGTGGCAGAATGCAAGGGTATCACAGCAAGACTAATTTGATGCCCTCTCGCACTACGGGGCCCAACGGGGCCTTGAGCGGGGAGAGGGACCTCAGGGCGGGTGGCGTCACGCGCAACCCAGGAAGGCCCACCAGGACCTCCAGAGGTCCGAGGGCGCTTGCAGGGCGGAGGCCCCACAAGCTCGCCAGGGCCCGAGGGCCCACCGGCGCACGACGCGGGGGGCGAGGCCCCAGTCCGAGGCGCCTTCGGACGCGGCCCCGCCAGGGGCCCACCTACCCTGCGGTCCCTCGCCGTCCTGGCAGGGGCGGGGGGGGGGGGAGGTGGGGGGGGGCTCTCGCGAGCCCAGGGAGCGTGCCTCTTTGGCGCGCCGACACGCTTCCCCCAACTCGGCATCCAGCTGATCCTCTCCCGCACCTTCCACCCGAAACCTCACCCGCTTAAAGGCCAAGGACCGCTCAAGACCCTCAGTCGCGAGGGGCGGCGACCTCTCTGGCCCACTTGGGGCTTCAACAACCCGAAGCTCCAAGGAGGGGCTGGCCGCAGAGGGGCCCGAGACGCTCCCGCTCGGCCCGCCAGGGCCCCTTGGCCCAGCAGGGGCCGCAGTCGAGGAAGGCTCAGGCGAAACACCCTCCAGGCCCCAGAGGGCCGCCGCCTCCGCAACCCTACAAATGCCCCTTCTAAGCCTCGCAGCACCCTTAGGAGTCACCGCGTAAGCGGAGCAGCGATCACAGCTATATTTCCTACCCCTCAGCCGCACACGATGCAGGTGCTGAGGGGGGCAGGCCTGCTCGCCTCTGGGCGGCCCCTCACCGCCGCCCTCGACCCCAGCGCCGCTGCCGCCAGCGCCTGCCGCCGCCAGCTGCGCCCAGCGGCCGCGCAGCGCCGTGTCCCGACGCCGAGGGACGTCCACGCGGTCGGAGGCCACGGTGCCGTCGAAAACCATCCTGGAGGCGTTGGCAATCCAGGTCGCGACCGACCTGACCGTATTCAGCGAGTCGGTGTAGTGCTCGACGATGCCCTGAGGCAGATCATGCAGCTGACGACCCCGCTTCGCCGCTTGATCTGCCAAGTCATTGCAACGGCGATGCCACGAGTCCTCACGGGAGTGGCCTTTGACGTACGAGATCCGAATCGGACACTCCAGGTACCCAGCAATGGAAAAACCCCCGTGATCATCCAGCTGGTGGAAAAGGCGACACCATAGATCCACGTTCTCGCGCCTCGGATTGAGGCACCAGCGCTTGCCACGCGCCAGCCCCTCTAGCAGCGGCTGTAATCCGTGAAGATGTGCAGCGGAGCCACGCCAACAGATAGCACCTGAATCACGGCGAACAGCTCGCCCCGAGCAGAAGTCTGGCGATGGCCAGGCAGCGGCCCAAAAGCAGCTCCGTAGTATCGAGCAGGAGGAGGAGGAGGAGGAGGAGGAGGAGGAGGAGGAGGAGGAGGAGGAGAGGGACGAGGAGGCGGAGAGGGAGGAGGAGGAGCAGGAGGAGGAGGAGGTGGAGCAGCAGGAGGAGGAGGAGGAGCAGCATGAGGAGGAGGAGGAGGAGGAGGAGGAGGAGGAGGAGGAGGAGGAGGAGGGGGAAGAGGGAGGAGGACCAGCGTAAACCCGAGACTCGTAAATGATGCTGCAAACGAAAACACTCCCTGCAAGCTCCCGCTTCGCAGGCTTCGCGGATCTAAGATCACCGCGGGAAGATCCCCGTTGGAAGACAACCGTCTGCAACATTCAAACGGTGCCACAGCACTATTTGTGGGATTTCAACGCCGCGAATGAACGTTACTGACGTTGCCTGGCGATGCTAAACCGTGCTTCTGGAACGTCAACACCGCGAATCAATTTGACGGTCAAGCCCTGACAATATTAGATCGTGCCAGAACACTATTTCTGGGGTCTTGGCCATACGAATCTTCGAAATTGTTGTAGACTCTTAAGGCGAATGCGCGCGGCGCCAAGGCGAGAGCCACAGTTCGAAAAGCGACCCACCCTCCGCGCGTGATGCCCTTGCAACATCTGGAGACGAACATGCGCGGCGCTAAGGCGAGCGCCACGGCTTGAAAACGGCCCGCCCTCCATCCATGAAACCCTTGCAACATGTTAGAAATAATAAGAGCTGCGGTGAGGCGAGGGCCATATTTTGTAAAGGGCCTGCCCTCCATCCGTGAAATCCAGGCAAACTTTTAAGACGAATGCGGGCGTCGCTAAGGCGAGAGCCACTTCCTGCAAGCGACCAGCCTTCCATCCATGAAACTGTTGCACATCAGGCCTCCGGATCATCAATCGCGAGAAAGTCTCAGGCGAAGCGCTTTGCCCGCCCAACCGACCTGCCTCAGAGTGGGACAGGGGTAATTCATTTACTGGGAAGACGGATATAACGGACGAGGAGGAGGAGGAGATAGGAGGAGGAATGGGAGGGGGAGGAGGAGTAGCGGCACGGGATGAGGGAGGCGGACCTGGATGAGGAGGACGAGGAGAAGTTTGAGGAGGAGGAGGAGGAGAAGATGGAGCGGGAGGAGGAGGAGGAGTGGCACGGGATGAGGGAGGCGCATCTGGATGAGGAGGAAGAGGAGGAGGTGGAGGAGGAGGAGGAGGAGGAGGAGGAGCACGAGGGAGGCAGCGCGGGGCGGCAGCCCGCGCCAGGAGAAGTTCGACATCACGTCCGAGGACGGGGGCGCGTGCGCGAGCGCGCGTGTGCGAGGTGTCGGCCACGCCCGGAGGGAGGCTGGGGGAGGGTGGGAGGCTTCTTAGAAGCACCCCTGCTTAGAAGGCGCAGGCCTTATCCATCAATGTAAAGCTGGCGCTTTCTAAGAAGCAGCCTCTTTCCAAGAAGGCTCCCCCCTCCTCCTGCCCACCTCTGCTCTCCGCCAAAGGTGCCCCGCCTTCCCATCTTAGGGCGAGGAGGCCCAAGGGGCAGCAGGCAATTTCTGTCAGATGCGTTCGGCCAGGCCGAGCTCGGTCAGACGGTTCGCATTCGCTCCCCCCAGCCATTTCGCACACCCATCTCAAGGTTCGTGGCCCCATAGGGAAGGACCCCGTGGCACCGTTCGCATGCGTCTCCCCCGCCCATCTCGGCACACCTCTTCTCACGTTCGTGGCCCCATGGGGAGTTCCACCGAAGGTCCCAGTGCCACCGTTCGCATGCGTCTCCCCCACTCATTTCGGCACACCTCTTCACACGTTCGTGGCCCCAGAGAAAGCTCCACCGAAGGCCCCAGTGCCATCGTTCGCTTGGCCGAGCTCTGCCTGTTCGAATTTCGCCTGGCCGAGCCTCTCCTGTGGCCAAAGAGTAGGCGCAGGGAGGGGGCGTCGTCGTCTCCCTCCCATTCCTTAGAATGGCGTAATCTCTTCTCTATTCGCACAATCGGATGTCGTAGCATGGCATAGCATGGTGTCGAACATCAACGCGTAGCATGACATAGCATGGCGTGGCGACGCCCCAAGGTGGGGGGGCCTCTGCGGCCCAAGAATCCACGAATCGACACCGAATGTGGAATCACTTCCGATGGTTTCTGCGTGGGGGCAGTTTCTAGATTGTGGCGGTTGGAAGGGACCGAAAACCATGCCGTGGCATGGCGCTGGAAATAATCACGCCAGCGCTGCAGCGGGAGCGCGATTCGGAAGGACCCGAAGCGCGGAAATGAGGCTAGCGCTGCAGCGGGAGCATGATTCGGAATTAGCGGTAACCCGAAAACGAGGCCAGCGATTCAGCGAGAGTAGCATTTTGAACAAAAGCCCAAGCGAAAACCCAACTACCGGAAATCTGGTGTGTAAAAAACCAGTACGCGGAGGGGGCCGGACATTCCTTGGACGCCACCAGGAGAGAGAGGAGAGTAGTATTCATGTTGTGCATTTGTAGAGGAGGAGGAGGAGGAGGAGGAGGAGGAGGAGGAGGAGGAGGAACAGTGGAACAGTGGAGCAGTGGAACAGTGCAACAGCGCAACAACGCAACAGTGGAACAGTGCAGGAGAGCGCCGTCCGTGAAACAGAACAGGACGTCGGGGGCGGCCAGGGGCCCGCGCACCCCAGCGAAGGTCAGGGACGAAGGCTTCCGCGACGGAGTCAGCGAAGGGCATCACGACGATGCCGCACACATTGATGTCGGGCTCGGCGTCGGCCGCCAGCACGCCGTGCGCTCCGCCGCCCCGCTGGTGGAGCCGCTCGCCCATCCGCTGCGGCAGCCCCGCGCACCGACGGCGCCAGCGAAACCGCCCGCCGCCGCCGCCGCTCCCGTGGCATCGGCCACCTTTGCCGTCGGCAGCATACGGGAGGGCGGCCCCCGAGCGAGGAGGGCACGGCCGCCCGTCGGCGGCACGAGGCCCCTGCTCACCTGTGGGGGGTGGGTCGTCCTCCTCCTCCTCCTCCTCCTCCTCGCCCCTCGTCCTCCTCCTCCTTCCTCCTCATCCCCCTCTCCTCCTCCTCCTCTCCTCATACTCCCTCCTTCCTAATCAATCCTCCACTCCTACTCTCATTCCTCCTCCTCCTCCCCATACTCATCATTCCTTCCTCCTCCTCCTCCTCCTCCCCCTCCTCCTCCTCGCTGTCCCCGAGGCACCGCGTGCCATGCAAGGGCCTTGCGCGCTCGGTCCAGCGGAGGGGTCTCCACTGCAACCCACCTGCTGGCATCAGCCACCCGCCCGTCGGCGGCTGCCAAGGGGCGCTGGACCCCCCCCCGCATGGGAGTGGGGCCTCCACTGCACTCCACCCGCGCGGCGTCGGCCACCCCTCCATCGGGGGCTCGCTGATGCGAATCGCCTCAGAGGCAGGCATCGGCCACCCGCCCGTCGGCGGCTGCCTGGGAGATTGGCCCCACTGCTCGTCTGCTCGCACCTCCAGGTGAGCGCCGGCCCCGTCTTGGGATGTCGCCCTTGCAGCAGCTCGTGCCGCCAGGCGTTCAGGTTGGAGACGTACGTCCTTGAGCAGTAGCCCACCGATGTCGTCATCCCCTTGCAGGTCTTGACGATCTCAGCGGACGTGCCGTTGTCGGCCCGCGCGACGCAGACCTCGCAGAACACGGCAGGCCCAGCCATGTGTAGGCGGTGCTGGAGGTGATGGACCACCTTGTCTCCAGAGGCCCATGGTTTGGGCGGTGGAGGCGCCGAGGTTGGCTCCCTCCCCGATCCATCAGCAGCCGCCAGCTCGTGGATGGCCATCGTCCCCTCGGACGAAAGGGGCAAGGTGTCGGCGCCCAGGTGCTCGAGGATGGCCCCCGCCCGCCGCTGGGAGAAGTTTTGGGCCCGCACGGCGACCTCGCGAACTGGTTCCACGCGATGCCGGGCGACGTCGCCGAGCACCTGCCGCAGGCGCTGCACATGGCGAGGCCGCGGCCCCGTAGCTGGGCCAACGCGTGCTCGATGATCGTGGCTGGGGGCGTGGCCCGAATGCAGGTGTCGGCACGTGCCGCCGCCACTGTAACCATTCTCGAGCTTGGGCGATCGCTGTGCGGCCCAGCCGACATAAGAGGCCACCCCACTGTTGCGCTGCAGCTCCGCGCCGTAGTAATTCACGTGCACCTGCGAGGCTGCGTGCTGCATGCCCCTCCTGCTTCGCGAACCAGTCCGCCCACGTGTTGCCAGCGTGCGACCGCGGGCGGGCGCCGCGGTCCAGGTGCGTCTGGATCTCCATGCGGGCAGAAATCCAGGCTGCATCAAGGCGACGCGAGCTCGGCGAGAGGTGCCGAGTCCTCGCAGTCGGCGGGCCTGGGCAGATGAGTGAGGCAGTGTGGCCTGGGCAGATGCGCCGCGCCATGGCCGCATCTCGCAGTCGCAGTCGCAGACAAGGTGCGGGCTGGCGTCGCGCTGCTGCCCGTGCCAGGCATGGATCACCTGTTGCAGCTCGCGCACCTCGGTGCAGCGGTGCGACGGTGCGCCCACCGTGCCCAAGCCTGATGCTGCGCAGCGATGGCCTGGTCGCAGATGCCGCCAGCGCACTCGGCGACGCTGCCCGCTTTCTGGGTGAAGTCATGTATCATGAAGACCTTGCGTTGCAGACTGGCGCCGCGGAGTTGGCGGAGCGCTTTCGCGACGTGCGCTCCGACCCCCATCGAGTGGCGCGCCGGCATCGCCGCCGCGCGGCAGGAAATGCGGATCTCGCGACCAGGGGGGCGCCACTTAACAGCGACGAGAGCCGTCTCCAGAGCGCCAGCCTTCCTGGCGCACGCGCCCCTGTCGTGCGCCGCCTTGTCGCGCGTGTCCAGCAGTCCCTGCTTGACAGTGGCGATGGACGCTGCCCCTAGTTGCGGACAGCTGCTCGACCGTCTGCGCGGCTCGGACCTTCGCCAGGTCCCTGGGCCAGTCTTCCACGCCGCGGTTGCAGCCGATTGAAGGGGCGGGCCCGATGGCCTTGGGACCATTCATGATGCGCACCTTGCGCGAGAGTTCCTGGCCCAGCAGCTCCACGTTGGCGGGCAAGTTCGGCGCCGTCGCGCCTTCCTCGAAGTCCGCGGGGCACAGCGGGCGAGGCGCCGGGTTTTTCGAGAAGATGAAGGAGTCAATGACGGATCCCGCCGTCGCACGCGGGCGGGGCGCAGCGGCCAACGGCGCGGCCCACAGGGCGCCCGCGTCGCGCAGCGGCTCCTGGGGGCGGGCTGAGGTCGCCGCGTCAATGTCACCCCTGGCCAGCCCTGCGACGCCAGCCCCTTTGAGCTTGGCCGCGTAGCGAGCCAGCTCGATGAAAATGCGATGGTCGGTGTCGTTCAGGCCGACGCCGTCGACCAAGTGCACCGAAATCGCCGCGAACCAGCCGCGCGCACCCAGGTGGATGTGCGCCGCCGCGAGCGCGCCCTAAACGGTTCCGGCGCGCTCGAACATGGGGGGGGCGGCGGCCATAATGTCAGTTCGTGCCAGCGCCGCGACCCCGCCCGACGCGCCGCCAGCAGCGACGGGGCTTGCGGCCCCAGGCGCCCAGGCGCCTGGGTGGCCGTAGTCTCCCATGGCGTGAAGCAGCGACGCCGCCTTCGCTTCGTCCCGCGCGCGACGCTCCTGTGCGAGAACGACTTGCGACGCGGGATGCCCCTCGACGCGAGTTGCCAGAGGCCCTCGCGATGCGATGTCGACCGTGGCGACGATCATACCTGTCGCCACTGCTCCAGACAGCCCGCGCCGCATCAGCTCCGACTCCGTAAGGCTGGTGGCCCCCGCGCGTCAGAGTTGATCACCGCTGTCATACAGCCTCCTCGCTACCCTCTGACCTTTTGCCGGCGCTCCTGGAGCCGCTTGCGGGTTTGCTCGGGGGAGCCCCAGGGCGGCCTGGGAGGCGCAGCGGCCACCGGTGCGGCGGCGGCGGCGGCGGCCGCGCCGTCCTGTCCCGCAGCGCGGCCGCCAGGCCCGCCGCCAGCAAGCCCTGCTGCAGGCGCGTCGGCAGCGACGCGCGCCCGCTTGGAGACGACCAGCTCGGTAATGCGGCTGCCGATCGCCGTGGCCAGCCGCTGTCTGGGCCTCCTCGAGGACGGAATGAGCCTCGTCCGGGTGGGCCCCAGCATCGTGCGCACGAGGTTTTGGAGTTCCCCCGCCGCGACGCCCAGGCCGTCGATTGTGTCATCCGCCATGCGCCGTCCCTGCTCCCGCGGCCTGGGGGCAGTCGGCGCTTGCTGCTGCAGTGCTGCGATCTCCGCCGGGAGCGCTGTCTGCTGGGCAAGGAGGTCGGCGTGCACCTGCTCCGCGCGCGCCAGCTCGGCCTTCGCCGCCTGCGGCCCATCCAGCCCAGCTGCCCCGTCGAGCTTCTCAGAGCACTGCTTGACTTTGTTGGTCAGAGCAGGCTCCTGCGCAGGTCCTCCCTCGGGTCTTCCGCCCAGTCGTCGCCCTGGCTGGTGTTTGAGCGCGAGGAGGCCGCGCTCGCACTGAGCCAGAGCCTCGCCGTCGTCGTCTGCCTCCATGTCATGTCGCGGGCTGCGCCGTCTGCCGCGGCAGCGGCAGGGCTGTTCTTGAGCATCTTGGCCATCCTGGCGAGCTCTGCCTGTGCGTCCGCGAGCTGCTGGGCCAGCGGTTTGCCCACCCACGGCGGATGCGCGCTGCCCTGCAAACCTGATGGAGGCAGACGACCGCATCGCAGTGATGTTGCCGCCGAAGCAGTTCTTTTTTGTGCAGCCGGCATCTCTGACACTCGAGCGAGGAGCCGAAGTTTACGACTGCCTCGCCCTATGTCGAGACCCAACTGCGGCACGTCCATATGCAGCGTTCCTGGCGGCCCGCGCTGCCTGCCATGCCGCTGATATGAAGAGTTGAAAGAACCGAGGAACGATCGGGAGCTTACCCCGCTGAGGCAATAATATGAACACCATTCTGGCCTTGAGCATGACTACGGAGGGGGACGAGGGAGAGGAGGAGGAGGAGGAGGAGGAGGAGGAGGAGGAGGAGGAGGAGGAGGAGGAGGAGGAGGAGGAGGAGGAGGAGGAGGAGGAGGAGGATTATTTCCTGGTCTATTTCCTGCTGCGCTAGGGGCCTTACGTGTAAGGGGCCCTGACGGTGGTGCACGCTGGCTATACACGGCTTGTCCGAGCTGTAGGGCGTGCTGCACTAGGGGGGTGGCGTGTAGTCGGGTGACGTCCGTCCCACAACCTTGACAGCCTTCCTCCGAGAGTCCTTTGACTCCCAGGCTTGCATTGCTGCCTGAGGGCCAACCAACGCGTGGTAGCGTAGCAGGCGCAGCGTTTACAGAACACCACGTGGAGGAGGGAGGAGGAGGAGGAGGAGGAGGACGGAGGAGGAGGAGGAGGAGGACGGAGGAGGAAGGAGCATCGAGGCCCGCACTTCGAGGATGCAGGTCTTCGGCTCCGTGTGCCCTCGCTTGCTTGGGCCCCGTGGGGGTGGGAGAAGGGCTGCCCTCGGTTGGGCCCCCGGGGGGGGGGGGGACTCGCCGCCACGGCCGGCTGGCTCCGCATCGAGCTTATCCATGCGCGGGCCACAAGATTCGGGAGGGGAAAAAAACACGCAGACACAATTCATCGTCGACTCCCAGGAAAGTATGGGACAATATGGGACGCGGGGGGGAAGACGACAACCCAGAAAATATGGGACAAGGTGGGGAATTCTGTGATTTGCGTGTATGTACAGCCGGACCGAGGTATAAGATCGAGGTCGGTTCGGGGAGGGTACCCTAATGTTCTTCGTGTTTGTTGGATGTCCTTGTGCATCCTGGGGAGGGTACCCTTGGATGTTCTGTGCGTTTTGGCCGACGGAGGGTCTCGTGTTCTTGAGGGATGTTCTTCTGGCCTAGTTCCGATTGTATTTGTGTGTCCTGGGGGCCCTTCAAAGACTTGTGGCCTGTCATCGCCCGGACGTGTGCATCTTTTCCCGGCGAGGGCCATCGACTAGTCTCCTGTCGGGGGAGCGTAAGACCCGGGTTTGCCAGGACTCGGGTTCGCCATCGTTTTTTGACGACCGCGCCTCGGATTTTGACGAGGAGGAGTTCTGTGGGATGTCTGCAGCGGGAGGCCTCGTCAAAATGCAGGCTCGGCCTCGTCATCTTTTTGACGACCTCGTCGGGGATTTCCGAGTCCCCTGTACCCAGGTCCTACGCCCCCCTGATCCTGGCTCCTCTGGCGAAGAGAAGACGCTCACGAGGCCGAGGGCGGCACGGGGCCGCGAGGTGGCGGCCGCCGACCCGCGGTGGGGCGGCGCACGCTTCCGCACGCGAGCTCTCCCCGCGGCGTGCGGGGCTGTCGAGGAGGGTCGGGGCGGAGGGCCGAGGAGGAGGCTCGAGGAGGACGGTCGAGGAGGGGAGTCGAGGTGGAGGGTCGAGGAGGAGGGTCCAGCTATCCCCGCGAGCCCTCCCCGGCTGTCCAGATGCCCAGGGCCAGGTTGAGAGCTTCGAGGAAAGCACCAACGACATAAACATAACAACAGCGCAGATTGTTCGGATCGGCGCTGGAGCCCCCCTGGCGGCGCCTCCAGCGCCGCCGCTGGCACGCTCCGCGCGCCAGGGAGTGGGGTCCAGCGCCGATCGGAGAAACCTGCGCGGACCACGAAGTTTTTGCTTATGCTTATGTTATCTCTTGTTTCCCTAAAGCTGTCCAGGAGATTGGCAGGGAGGCCAGAGCAAACAGAGAGATGCTCGGCAAGAGACCCGAATGCAACACCACTCTGCCTCCGCCCCTCGTCGAAGAGGTGAAGTCGGTGCCCCTCTTGGGGGCCTCTGGGGCCGTCTTGGAGCGATATTGGGGGCCTCGTGGGCCGTCTTGAAGCGTCGGTAAGCCGAAAAGGCGAGAGCGCCGACATCTCCCAAAAAGCAACAGGAAATCAATGATTTTGGCCTCTTGCGGCCTTTTGGAGAGGCCTCTCGCGGCGTCTTGGAGGCCTTTTGGGCCGTTTGGGGGCCATCTTGCTCGTCTTGGAGCGATCCTTCTGCGACTCGGGGCCCTCTTGGGACCATCTTGGCGGTCCTTAGGAGCTCTCTGGGCCCGGCTCGGAGTCCTCCCGGGCCCAGAAAAGTGACGCGACAAGCCGCGGGTGGTACCGCGACAAGCCCCAATAGAATTGGCAATTTGGGCTCTGGGCCTCTTAAAGACTCCTCAGGAGTGAGGATTGAGGCTCAGAGGAGTTGGCAAAGGACTTGAGGACACGCCCAATCCGTACCCAGCGGCACGGTGGCGGACCAGAGATTTTAGCACGCCCGATGGGCCGGCGATCTCATGAGGCAAAGGGGTAGAGGAAGTTGATGAGGAGGATGAATTCCCCTCCGAGCGTCCCAACACAATTATTAGGCGGGTAACGGCGATCGAGCTACCCCCCATCGGGTAAAGACAGTAGTGCCGCAAGAGGGAGGAAGAGGAGGAGGAGGAGGAGGAGGAGGAGGAGGAGGAGGAGGAATCGGACGAGGAGGGGGACGAAGGTGGACGACGAGGGGGACGGGAGAGGGAGGCGGGGAGAGGGGCGAACCCAGGGGGGGGAGGACCCTGGGAGCCAGCGTGCGGCAAGCATGCGATACGGTAAGTACATCACGACTGGAGTCCGTGACCTTGGTTGCATCGGGGCTCAAGAGACCGGGGTCAATGCAACGGCGGTCAGTCAGAGCGCTGGACCTTGCAGGATTCTGCACTGACCCAGGCTTGGGTGCAGGATAAAGCAGGATCATGCAGGATCTTGCAAAGCCTGACCGACCCGGGTTTGCATTGACCCGGGTCAATGCGTCCCCGATTGCAGTGTAATGTTTCGAGCTTGGTTGATCTATGCGGCTCCTCGGCCCCGAAGCTGGGCGAAGACGCCAGGTGTGAATTGATGGCGACGCCCTTCAAAAAAGAACCGCTCTTTGAGGCATGTATCACATGCCGAATAGATTTCTCGGCATCATGGTTGCGTGGCAAATTACGTCGTCGCGTGTCTTCCGAACATGCCCCTCGTGACGTGTTTTATTATTGTTGTACGCGCCGGTCGTTGAGTAGGTATTTCTGGATCTCCAGATCCCAATGTTTTAGCCGCCTTCCTACTTCACGAGTCGAGTGGTTTTCGCTCCTCTTCAGGGGGGCGGGCGGACACCCAACCTACTTCCAACGCCTTCCTCCTTCACGTTTCTACCCACTTGTTCCGACGGACGGTTACATTCGGACGGGGCTAGGACGAGGATAAGTCCGTTTCAGAGTGTTCCGGAACGCGTTCAGAGCGTTCCAGAACGCTCTGAGA
>CAUYUJ010021570.1:0-36746 GCA_963575745.1 Prorocentrum cordatum | reverse complement strand
GGAGGAGGAGGAGCAGGAGGAGGAGGAGGAGGAGGAGGAGGAGGAGGAGGAGGAGGAGGGATCGGCGGCGAGCGAGGGGGCGGAAGAGAGAACGAGGAGGCCTTCTGAGGAGGCGGCGGTGCTTCTCAGAAGCCCTCGCGCTCTCCGAGAAGGTTTTTCTGCGTCTCTGGGGAAGGCTTCGGAAACTTATCGGGAGGCCGAGAGGGGGGCTTCCGAGCCTTCCGAGAAGGCCTGCCCCTTTTCACTTCCCCCTGGGCTCGCCCTTCGGCGGAAAAAGGGAGTGGCGGGGGGATCCGAGGAGGAAAAGGTCACGATACCGCTGCCCTTGCCTCGTTTCCCCCTTTTTGGTCTTTCAAGGAGGGCGAAATGGCCCAGTGCGAAAACTACCGTTGGCTACATCATTTTCGCTGCTGTTTTATTTGGCCGGCTGAAAGCGGGCGGGGCTGAGAGCCGAATATGGCGCACTCAGTTCGGTTTCAAGTCCAAGCACGGAACAGTGGATGCTATTTTTGTGGTCCGGCGAACTCTTGAGAGAATTTGTACCGAGAAGGGCGGGCAGGTCGTGCTGCTGGCCCTCGATTGTGCGAAAGCCTTCGACAGCGTCTCCCCGGAGTCTCTAGCATCAGCTCTAGTCAGATTTGGCGTGCTGGCGAAGTTCGTGGAGGTGGTGCAGGCGATCTACTGGGAGCGAAGCTTATGCGTCCGTGATGCCGGTTTCACCTCGGCGCCGAGGGCGCAGGAATTCGGCATCAGCCAGGGTGCTTGCTGTCGCCGTTCCTCGTCGCGATCGTGATGACTGTGTTGCTGCGAGACGCGAAGGAGGAGGCCGGGCCACTGCTGGACTTTCCCAGGCGGTACACGAGTTGGTCTACGCCGACGACACGCTGCTCGTGCCTGGCGAGTACGATACAGCGACGGCATACAGGCGCAGCATCGAAAAAACCGGATCGCAGTACGGGCAGCGGCTCATTGGCGCAAGTTGGACGCTCTAGCCGTTGGATGCGATGCGCATTTTCCGAGACCAGACGGCACCTAGGTGCCGCAGAAAGAGAGCATTCAATATCTAGGCAACCTGATTTCGAGCGACGGGAAGATTGGCCCTGAACACGCGGGCTCGGTGCCGCGCGGGCAGAATTCGACAAGTTGACGCGAGTATGGGGCCATTCCACGCTGACGCAGTTAAGCGAGCTTGAGATCTTCAGCGCTTGCATTATCAGTAAACTGCTGTACTGTCTGCATATGGCCGTCTTGAGCCAGGCGGAGACGAATGAGCTCGACGCATTCCACATGCGATGTCTGAGGCACATTCGCATACTGCATTCATAAATTAGCCACGTCACGACCTTAGTGTTTTGCAACAAGCATTGGCTTCATCTGGGGGGCTGCGTCCGCCCCTGTCTATTGGGCCCTCATGCCTCGGTAATGGCAGGGGCGACATTTGGGTGGTATTACCAGAAGGTCCCAATCGCTTTTTGGGACACGCAGCTCAAATCACAACTTTGGTACGGCTTCGACGTGCACACGCATCTGTATTTTTATAACATTCATTTTAACATAGGCGAGCTGGCTAGGACACTTGTAGGCGAAAGTAGTCACGCCATCGCACAGTTAATTCTCGCTTCCATCGTTCTTTTCTGCTTTGGAGGTGGCCGAATATAGATTTTGTTGTTTCAACATCCGTAGACATTGCTTGGCAAGCTGAACGCGTTGTTGTTAGCACAGGGCTGGCAATAAACATCAGTCGGATGACCCGTCCCTGGTGGCAGACAGCCAGAGGTTCGGTTTGCTGTGTCGGGTTCGAGCGCGTCTTCAATGTACGTAACGCAAGCGCTTGCTTGTCAAGATGATTTCGATGGCGTTGTGTGGCTGGCCTTGTTTTCGTTTGTTTTGCGCCCGAGTCTGATCGCGCTGTGCGGTGCCCTCAGTTGCTTTGGTTCAGGGCCCTCAACAACAGAGAGAAAACGGCACCCGTGAAGTCACGGGCGAAAATCAGTATCCTCTTCGGGGCTTTGGAGGCACGTTTGGGGTCATCTTGAATGACATCGAGCAGCCAGAGGGAGGTGTTTTAATTAGCTTGCCCCCGCGCCCCCTCGAGCCCCGCGAGCCATCCGGGCCCTCTTGGGGCGCTCTTGGGACGTTCCCGGGCGCTTGGGGGGGCCGTTTTGGAGATATCTGGGGTCCTTCTGGGGGCGCCAGGGGCTCTCTTGGTCCACCTTGAAGCCATCGTGAAGCCTCGGAAGGCTGTTGCCAGCGAAAGGGGGGGGGGGGGGGGGGGGGGGGCGGAAATGCATAGGTTTTGATGTCCTTACTTTGTCTGGGAACTTGGCCGCTCGCGCGTTGGATTCTGAATTTTGGGAATGAGGACGCGGCCATGGTGGATTGGAAACTAGATTAGACCTTTAGCGGTCGCCACGCGGCTTTCGGGCGTGACACGCGTCGCCCGCGCGCGCATCAGCGCGCCTGCATGGCAGGCTCGTGCACAGTGGAAGCGCATAAGTCGCCACCTTTGCGCGGGAACTCAAATCTTACATTCTCGCGCCCAAAGTCTTTGAGAATTTAGCATGACGTTTTTGCGCCCCCTTTGCATGCACCGAGCGCGCAGGACGTGGGCGGTGCGCGCGCGCGGCGGTATCTTCACTGGGTGGGAACTCATAAGTCGCCACGCTGTCATAATAACTAGCGTTTTGCATTGGCGCGCAAGAAAGCTATTGTTGATATTCGCACGCGCAGTGGCTCGCACGGCCATCCTGTACATAGCCGTACAGACTCATCGAGCCATATTGCTTTGAAAGCTGAATGGTTCCATGTTGTGACCGTCGTCCGTTCCCGATGCCAACTTAAGCGCGGTTTCCACATGTACACGAGGTGCCCAGTGCACAGCGGGCGCGCGTGGCGGCGCGTGCATGACGAGGTCTGCCTCGTAGGAATGAAGAAGTTCGGTTGTCTGGCAACCGAAGTGCGCCTTTAACGAGCGCGGCCCCGACTCGCAACTTTAAGTGTGTGTATGTGTTTCCGCAGTTTCGCCAAGAGAAGCACGGTGCAACGCGCTCGGCGGCGTTTCCATGGCAAGCGCTGCGTTGTCGGCGCGGTCAATGTGCCAACTTGGCTTGGAAGCACAACCAGCGCCCAGGTTTGCGATCCTGGATGTCAGCTGGGCGCGAGGCGTTTTCAATCCGGCACGTGGAGCTACGCGCGCGGCGTCGACCGCGCAGCGAGGTCCGCGGTTCTCAAATCAAGAGTTTGCCTCGCGGGTCTGGGGACTGACATTGGCATTTGGCGCGCGTTCACTTCCCATTTTCGACTTAGCGCGCTGTTGTCCTAAGCCAATCGCGCGGCGAAATGCGCGACGCGCAGTCGCGCGCGCGGCGGCGCGCGCGGCGACTTCTGGGCGTCGCCGCGACGCGCTCAAGCCGCGCATCGCGTGGAAAATGCGCCGAAGATGCAGCGCGCCGCGCGGGTGGCCTCGAGCGCGCGGCCAATGGCGACGACAGCGCGAACTGCGTAGACGGCTTGGCGCGCGCGAAGGCACGGCGAGGCGCGCGCGCCGCGGGCGAGAGCACTCCCACGCTTCTTGTCTGGACCCATGGCGGCGTGATGGTTCGGTGTCCAGGAGCTGTGCTTCGGTCGCGCGCAGTCGAAAGCACGCCCCCGCATCGGGGCCGCCGCGAGCGAGGCGGCCCCGTGGAAGGCGGGTTCGACTGGTTCGCCAGGGGGCGCGCGAATTGGCTGGAGATGCTGCGTTGACGCCGGCCGAGGAGGTGCTGCGGGTCGCGCATGCTCCGCTGGCGTGCAGCGCGCGAAGCGGAGGGACGGCGGTGCAGTTGGCATCGCGCACGGGCGCGCGGCCTCGTGCGGCCTCGTGCGGCCTGTCGCGGCCAACGAGAGGGCGCGTTTGCCCGCGCGCGTTCGAACGCCCTGGACGGGGGAACCACAGGAGTCTCGAGAGGGCTTCGTCGCGCAACGCATAGGAGTAAAATGCATTTTCGCGGCGCCGGACATTCCGCGCACAGGAAAAAAAGCCTCTCAGGACACTCGAGACACCTCGCGCGCCCAACTTTTTTTCGAGGCCGAAACTGCGACGTCGCCATTTGGGCTCGAAGCTGCGACGCACGTTTCACTTTTCTTCCGAAACTGCGACGTACGTTTCATTTTTCCTCCGAAACTGCGACGTCGAAGAAAAACAAATTCCACCTCGCTCGCCGAGACACTCATGCCCGGAAAACAAAAGTCCACCTCGCTCGCCGAGACACTCATGCCTGCAAAGGCAGAATGCGATTTCGAACGCGGGCACACTTTCGAGAAAACGCACAAGACATTTTCGCATCTACGCTTGCCGCGCAGGAGCGCTAGGACGCACTGTAGGAAAAACCTCCGAGTGCCCGGGGGAGCCCTGACAGCTTTTTCTTCCCATCACCGGGACGGGCGGCTGCGTCGAGCCACCGGGGGGGGCGCGGGGGTCCGCGTGGGAACCGTACTGGTGGCTGCGGCCACCCGCAGCAGCGCCTATACGCGCCCGGGCGCGCCCTGGCGCTTCTGCCGCGGGTGCCTGCCTGCGCCCGCCCACGCGGTCCGCGGGTGCCTGGTCGCGCCCGTCCCTGCATTGCGCGCGCGCCTGGCTGCGCGCGCCCGCAGGCCGCAAGAACCTGGCTGCGCCCGCGCGCGCGGGCCGCGGGTGCTTGGCCGCGCCCGCCCACGCACGCCGCGGGCGCCATGGCGCGCCCGCCCGTGTGCATTACTGGTGGCGCCTAGCGAGGGCGTGCCCTCGCAGACCGCGCAGCCTCGTCGATCCCGAGCGCCGCGAACCCCTTGAGCTTCGGTCGGTTCAGCGCGTCGCAGGCCCCGAGCCTCGCGCGCCGCGGGTGCCTGGCCGCGCGCGCCTGGGCCCCCGACCCACGCGCGCCGCGGCCTGCGGGGCTTGTGGGATAAGTGGGGGCCCGTGGGGCTTGTGCGACATGTGGGAACCGTGGGGCTTGTGCGACGTATAGGTCCCATGGGGCTTGTGGGGCCTGTGGGGCCCATGTGGCTTGTCGGGTTTGCGGGGCCGGTGCGACCTGCGGGAAACCGCGCGATGTGCCGGTCCCGGGTCCTCGCAGACCCTTGCGTTTAGGTTGGCCCAGCGGTTTCCAGACTTGCGCCGTGGCCCCCTTGGTTGTTGGAGTTCACAAAATACCTGGGCTGGCACCGAGCCAATTGGCACCCTTGTGGGAGCATCTCGCGCTCCGCGCGAGATAAGAGCGCAACTAGTTCCAATAGGCAGGAATCGTTCGGCTGCGCGAAGGGAAGGGGGGGGGGGTCGCTGGCAAGTGATGTTCGCAAAAAAGAATCGGCTGACGCGGAGAAAAAGCTTCGCGCTCCGCGCGAGAGAGGGCAGCGGATTGCACGTCGCCGCAAACGTTCGGCTGCCGCCCATTCAAGGAGCCCCTGGCTGGTTGTTGGACACAGGAGAAAAAGGCGTTCGGCGTGCGCCGAGACAAGGAGGCAGCTTCGTTGTTGCAGTTAGAAAAAATCGCTCGCGCTCCGCGCGAGGACGGAGGGCTGCGCATTGCAATTCGCAGCACTTCGCTCGGCCGACGCCGAGATAAAAGAAGTCACGCGTTGCGCGCGCTACCCCGCGAGGTGAGCAAATTTGCGCGGCGGCGCGAATGGCGACAGCGCTTTTCGCTGAGCAACCACGACGTGGACGGTGAAGACCTTCGGTCGCTGCGTGGCTCGCGATTGGGGCCTGCTCCGTGCTGGCCATGCGCGAGCGCTCTTGTTGGGGTCAGGCCCAGGCCTAGTGCATTCCAGCCAAGCCATGTCTTGTATCGTCCTCGTAGTATGGCTTCCAAACCCAACTCTGATATACTGCTTGTGGTCCGTTCCTGGAAAAATGACGCGCGCAAGCGTTGCACCAGCCCGTGCCTTTGTTGGCCAGCTGGGCGGCGCTGACAGGCACCACCAGGTCTTGCAACCTGCGTAGTTTGTGAACGTGCGCTGCGTTCGCGCGTGGCCGAGGAGTCGCTCTCCCAGGATATCCGGTCTGACTT
Organism: Prorocentrum cordatum; assembly: GCA_963575745.1. Taxonomy (NCBI): domain Eukaryota; class Dinophyceae; order Prorocentrales; family Prorocentraceae; genus Prorocentrum; species Prorocentrum cordatum. The sequence goes on along the minus strand of CAUYUJ010021570.1, from coordinate 30,720 downwards.
GGGGGAGGGGGGGAATGTGCATGTGCGTAGCGTTCGCTTTCATGCAGTATGCATTTGCGTTGCATGTTGGTATCTTGCAGCGGGGGCATGCGTGCGTTCTGCGTTTGATGGCATGCCTGCATCTAGTCCTTACATGTCGGAGGTTCGCTTGCGTCGCAGCGTTTGGTCTTGTACAAGTATAGCTGCTCGTGTCGCTAGGGGGCTCGGGCCGCGCAGATGTCCGATGCGCCCAAGACGTCTCCAAAGACGGCCGATATGACCTCAGGCGGCCCCAGGGGTCGCCCCGAGTCGCCCCGACGACGCGCCAACGCGATTCCGATCGCGCCCTAGATGCCCCGATGCGCCCGGGAGCATGGGCAACGCATGGGAAGCAACATCAATGTGAAAAGCGATGGGGGGGGCGGTGTACGAATTGGCGCACGAACGACGCAGGGAAATTCGCACGCCTATTGCCGCGCGTGCGCGGCCCCGAAGTTCCCTGGCAAGCCGTTATGTGATCGCGCTCGCTTTGAACGTAAGCCCGCTACCTCAGTCGTCCATTCATCGGTTATTGGCGGTTTGCGATTTGCGAATGTTCTCAGATATAAGGAGTGGTAGCTGGGCCGAGATGCAAATCAATTGCGGCAAACGCTGCGCGCGGCAGGCCGTGGAAGCGAAATGCAATATTGCTCGTGAGCCAGCCCCTGAGCTACCCCCCAATAGCGCAGACCCCCAATACCAAGCCAAAACAAGCAGGCGCTGCCCCATTGAGCAATACTCTGCTGAATCGTCAGCTGCCGCTCCTGGGGCACACCGCCCGGAAGCCAGCTGATGACCCGATCCGATGCATTGTCCTACGCTTTTTTTTCATGCAAGCTAGCAGCACGGAGTTTCAAGCGAAAACGGGGGCGCCCCCGAACAATTTGGAGTGAATCAGTTTTTGCCCACGCTGTCCGGGCCGCGGGGGGCGAGGAGGCCCTGCCGCAGCTTTTTTGGCAAAGTAGCGGAATTTCTGCCGAAGCCTGGCGTGCAGCCGTGAAGCGGTATTGCGACGCCTTGTGAGGCCACGGCATTTGTGCTCATGTGTTCTGCGCTCAGCTTTGTCATTCTCTCTCTCTCTCTCTCTCTCTGTTTCTCTCTCTCTCTCTCGCTCTCTCCCTCTCTCTCTCTGGGAGGCCCCCGCTGGATTCGCCTCGGAATTCTGGTCAGAACGCACCCCGGGCGGGGTCTGGGGAGTGGCGGTATCGGTATCTTTCAATTTCACCAGTTGAGAGGAGGAGGAGTAGGAGGAGGAGGAGGGGGAGGAATAGCAGGAGGAGGAGGAGGAAGAGGAGGAGGAGGAGGAGGAAAAGGAAAGGGAGGAGGAGGAAAGGGAGGAGGGAGAAGGGAGGAGGAGGGGGAGGAGGGAGGTGAGAGGAGGAGGAGAGTTTTGGTTCGACCGTCTTCGAATGCGCGAGTCACGCCCGCAACCGCCTGGCAAGTGTCGATCCCGCTAGGGCACTTCAGTCGAAACCGCCCCTCACCTCACACACGAGAAGCACATGGGATGGACACAGAAGCACATGTGAGGCTCCAAAGGCCACGCAAGTGATACACGTTCGCAAGACGCACCTGAGGCTCCAGAGGCAATCTACAAGACAAACTGTAGACGTGTGCAAGACTAGAGGAGACAACAATCTTATAAACATGAAGACTCGGAGGTCCGCGCGGATTTCTCGGATCATTGCTGGACCCCGCTCCCTGGCGCGCGGAGCGCGCCAGGGGCGGCGCCAGAGGCGCCGCCAGGGGGTCCAGCGCCGACACGAGAAACCGCGCGGACCACTCATCTTTCCCAAGGCACACGTGAGGCTCCAGTGGCCATCAACACGACAAAACGCGAGACGCGTTCGCCCCCGGCGCAGCTACGGCGCCAGAAAATCCACAGGCCTGCGACCCGGGCGGGAGGTGAACCATGGCGGGTCTGGGATCCCCAGTGCAGGGTTCAGTCGGGCATGTTCCTCTACAGGAGGAATATTCACCCCAAAAATAGGCTGGGGACGATTTTCCGATTACTTGTTGTTTTTGTTTGGTTTATGTTGTTTGACTATTTTACGTTTTCCGTCAAACATCCGCCCGTAGGAGGACATGCCCGACCTGAGAGTAGGGGAGGGCTGACCCCCCTTCTCGTCTCCGGGGGGAGGCCCCCCCCGAGCCCTGAACAAAGGGTCCCACCTCCGCCAGTCCTTCGCATTAGCCACCCATGAATCTCATACCCCAAGCTTCCTCCTCCCCCTCCCTCTCCTCCTCCTCCTCCTCCTTCTCTTTCTCCTCCTCCTCCTCCTCCTTCTCCTCCTTCTCCTCCTCCTCCTCCTCCTCCTCCTCTTCCTCCCCCACCCCAAACTTTATTTGCAGTCAAGGGTTCTTACTTCTCCCTGAAGGATCTGGGCCTGGCTGGCGGTCCCGCCGGCTCGTCCTCGCCTGGTTCCCGCCCGCCGCCGCCGCCCGCTTGAGCTTGGCAGGTGGCCCGGCTTGCATTTCGCCGCCGGTCGCCGCCGCCCGCTTGCACTGCTGCGCGCCCAGCCGCATTGCCTTGCAGTGCTTTGGTTTGATTTGCTTTGCATTGCTTCGTATTGTCTTGCGCTGCTTTGCATTGCTCAGCATTGCAATGGCAATGCTTCCTCCTTGTTTTGCTTTTGGCGGCTTTGCATTGCGTCGCATGGATCTTATCGCATTGCGTTAAGCTGCTTTGCATTGTGCCGTATGCATTGGTGTGCATTGTGTTGCATTGCTTTGCATGTTTGTGCATAGCGTCGCAGTGCATTACAGTGATTGTAGTGGCCTTCGGCCAGTGCCGCCGATCCGGGTCGCTCGGATACACATATTACGCGGACACCTCACGCACGCACACGACCAAATGCACATACGGCAGACACACATACAGAGACACACTAGGCGCACGCCAGACACTAGCACGCACAGACATTCGCAGACACGCACCACACACAGACACTCGCACAGGAGCCTGTCAGGGCGTCGTGGGGGCTTCTTGGGGGCTTTGGGGGGCCTTCTTGGGGGCTCTTGGGGCCTCCTGGGGGCCTCGTGGGCTGGAAGGCTAGATTTTTTACTCTTTTCGTCCCTCTTTGGGGTCCTCTTGGGGCCGTCTTGGGGGCCTCTTGGGCCGTCTTGGGCGGCTCTTGGGCCGCCTTGGGGCCCTCTTGGGCCGTCTTGGGACTGTCTGGGGGCCTCCTGGGCCGTCTTCGAGCGGTCTTGGGGGCCTCTTGGGCCGTCTTGGAGCGTCGGAAAGCCGAAAAAAGCGACAACCCCAAACACATGAAACAATAATGGAAATCAGCGATTTTTGCCTCTGGGGGCCCTCGTGGGAGGCCTCTTGGAGGCTTTCTCAGACGTCTTGGAAGGCTCTTGGGCCGTCTTGGGGCCATCTTGGGCGTGTTCGGGCGATCTTTCGGGGTCTCGGGACTTTCTTAGACCGTCCTCAGAGACTTTTGCGGCCGCGGCCACCCTTTTAGCGCATCCTCGAGATCAGAGCCTTCTGCAAAAGCAGCCCCCCGCGACCGCCGGAAAACTCGTCCCCCCCCCCCACCCCCCCTTCCCCGGCAGGGCCACCCCGGCAACCCCCCCAGAGGCTGAGCCTCAGCCTCGAGGCTGTAGCTGAGACTCCTTGAAACTCACACGCCGGATCGGGGGATTTACATTCCGTTGCAGTTGTTGGCGCCGCATAGTTTCGCAGTGTTTTACATGTGTTTGCCTTGCATTGCTTTGCAGTGTCACGCATTTCGTTGCATTGCTGCGCATTGCTAATCGTTCCTTGCGTTGCGCTGCATGGCTTTACATTCATTCGCATTTATTCGGAGCGCGCGGAGTGCACTACGTAAGTCGGGGGCGGAAAAGAGGGGGGTGATGTCTAGGGGGGGGGATCTCATGGCGGGGCCCCTGATATTTCCCCAGATTTCATGGCGCCTCTTCTTGTTTCATCACGTCCCTGGCCCCCCCGCTGGGCCGCGCACATGCCGCCGGTCATGATTTGCACCCCCCCCTCTTGGACACCCCCCTCTTGGCCGCTCCCGAGATGGAGGAGGGTGGATTCAAGTCGGGCATGTCCCTCTATATGAGGAATATTCGAAAGTAGTCAAAAAATAGTCTGGGGACGATGTTTTGATTTTTTTCGACAGTATGAAATTATGTTTTATGTTCTGACTACTCTTCATTTTTTCGTCCAAAATCCGCCTGTAGAGTAAGTTCTACCACATAGATTGCACCACACTGATTGCAGCACCGAGGCTGCGCCGCGTAGACTTCAATACCTCAGTGGTTCGGGGCCCACGCTGGCCGACGTTCCTGGATGTACGACTGCGCGCGCGGGATTCTGTGACACCCCTGCGACGACAGATTCGAAACAGCAAAGATTGCGCTGAGCAGCATACTCGGAGGTGGATAGACCTCCTACCCTGACACGTCGATTAAGGAACTGGCCGTTTTCGGTTCGCGAGAGGGCGTCGCGGCCGTCATTTTTGCTCGTCCAGGTCCGTCGGTTTCGGTCCCAGGCCGTTTTCACTAAGGGGCGGTGTACTAAAGGGCGGTTTGTCCACCGCCGACGTACTGTACCCCGCCCATCTGTTGGCAACGACCACCCCGCCAGCCTCCAACCGACGCTTGGTGCCCCGGCTGTCCCAGAGTCCCTGAAGTGGCCTTGTCATCCAGAGGGGGGCCATGGGGATGGGAGGAAGATGAGGAGGAGGAGGAGGAGGAGGAAGAAGAAGTGAACGAGGAGGAGGAGGAGGAGGAGGAGGAGGAGGAGGAGGAGGAGGGAGGAAGAAGGCGAAGAGGAGGGAGAGGAGGAGGACGAGGAGGAGGACGAGGAGGAGGAGGGGAAGGAAGAGGAGGAGGAGCGGGAGGAGGAGGGGGCCGCTGAGGGAGGGGCGAAGAACAAGAGAGAGGAGGATGGAGGCCCCAATGGACCGAAGCCGCCCCTCCTTCCTCCCGTCTTCCCGCGTCCATCCCTCCATCCCTCCATCCCTCCGTCCTTCCACCCCTCCACGCCCTCCATCCCTGCATTCCCCGATCCGTCCATGCGTCCATCCCTCCATCCTTCCATCCGTCCACGCATCACCCCTCCATCCGAACATTTTGCCCATCCCTCCATCCCTCTATCCCTCCATCCTTCCATCCGTCTATCCGTCCATCCCTCCATCTCCCCATCCCTCCATTCCTGCGTGCCTCGATGTCTCCATCCCTCCACCTCCTTTACTCCATCCGTCTGGATACCCCACAGGGTCTCCTCTTCGGGCAGTCTTGAGGACCCCCAGGGCCGCGTTGGAGCCCTCTCAGGGGCCTGGCCTGTCAGGCCGTCTGGAGTCTTCTTGGGGCCTCTAGTCTTCTGCCGTCTGGGGGCGATTTTGGGAGCCTCTCGGACCGTCAGGGTGCCCTCTTGGGCCGTCTTGGGGCGCGGGGCAGGCCCGGCGAGTCTGGCGGCGACACAGAAGATTGTGACATGGCGGCCCGAGCGCTGCCGCCGCAGGCGTTCACCACGCTCAACATCAAGATACAGCACATCATGGGCAAGCTGATGGGCACGCCGTTCAGCAGCTGAGCGCGCCGGCGGCCCGTGCCCCCCGGCCGCCCAGCAGCCCCCCTGGGAGCAGTGCGGTGCCACTGTCTGCAGGCCGTGTCGAAGGATCGTCCTGGGGATTTTGCTGGGCCATCGAGGGCAGAGCGACCCATCGTCGTCTGCGTCGTCGTCGTCGTCGTCGTCGTCGTCGTCGTCGTGGTCGTGGTCGTCGTCGGTTATCGAGGGTGCCCTGGGGATTTTTCTGGGCCATCGAGGGCAGAGCGACCCGTCGTCGTGGTCGTCGTCGTCGTGGTCGTCGTCGTCGTCGGTTATCGAGGGTGGCCTGATAGTCGAAGCAGAGATTACGCCATACACAAGCTTTTGGCGTTCCGCGCAGATTTCTTGGATCCGCGCTGGGCCCCCCCTGGCGGCACCTCCGGCGCCGCACCTGGCGCGTTCCGCGCGCCAGGGAATGGGGGTCCATCGCGGATCTGAGAAATCTGCGCGTCGACTAACTCTGATAACATAGTGAACACGATACGTCATTGAGGATCTCGTCTTTCCGTTGGGGATAGTAAGTCTGGGTGGTTTGGATTCTATGCAGCTGCAGAAAGCGCCCCTTCATCCTTCATGTTTATGGTTTATGGCCCTTCTGACTTGGGCCGCCTCCCAACGGGTTAGGGGTCCTTGGTTTCGAATTGGGAGGTGGATGAGGAGGAGGATGAAGAGGAGGAGGAGGAGAACCAGTGCAAACCCAAGAGTCATCAACGATATTGTAATACATCCTCCCTCCAAGTTGCTTCTTCATAGGGTCACGTCTGGCCTGTCCCTCTACAAGAGGAATATTAACACATAGGTCAAACATAGCCTGGGGATTATTTTTTGACTATTCTTGGCCATGGTGGAGTATTGTTTGACAATTTTCCACTGTTCGTCCAAAAATTGCCTGTAGGGGGACATGCCCGACCTAATCATAGGCCCCTACAACGGTTCATTTCCACTGAGGGAACTGCCTCGTTGGAAGAGAACCGTTTGAAGACCCTGAAGCATGCCAAAGCATTGTTCTCGGGATTCCAACGCCACGGATCAACCTGACTGTTTCGTTTTGACGATCTTGAATCGTGCCAGAACGCCAGTCTTTGGACTTCAACACCGCGTATCAACGTAACTGTTGCGCTCTCATATTCCTGAATCCTTCCAAACACAATTTTGAGAACGCTGATCGTGGGAATCCGTGGAACTCTTGCCAATGTCAAAAACCAATCTGCGCGTTGCTAACGCGAGAGCAACATTTTCAAAATGGACCGTTCTCAATCCATGAAGCTCTTGTATTTTTACAACGGATGTGCGCAGTGCTAAGGCGAGAGCCACAGTTTGAAAACGACCCACCTTTAATTAATGAAATTGCTGCAAATGTTTGAAATGAATGTGCGTCTCGCTAAGGCGAAAGCCACATGTTGCAAATCAACCGGCCTCAATCCGTGAAATTCGTTGCAACAGTTTCAAAACGAATGCACGCGGCTCTAAGGCGAGAGCCACATTTTGAAAACCACCCGCCTCCATTTGTGAAAGTTGTCATTTTTTAAGCATCAGGGTCATAAGTGGTGAGGAAGTCCCAGGCGAAACGCCCAGTCCGCCCTAAAAACTTGCCTCGGAGTGTGACAGGGAAATGTTATTGTAGTGGCCTTCGGCCAGTGCCGCCGATCCGGGTCGCTCGGGGTTATTCTCCAGACGCAGAAATTATGGGCGCACACTCAAACGCACACACACAGTCACACCACTTAACCTGCGCCGCAGACATGCGCACACAGCATCACCCACACACACATACTAGTTGGGAAACGCTCCTGTAGTACTAGTAGTAGTATAGTAGTAGTAGTAGTAGTAGTAGTAGTAGTAGTAGCAGTAGTAGTAGTAGTAGTAGTAGTAGTGGTAGTAGTAGTAGTAGTAGTGGTTGTGGTAGTAGTGGTAGTAGTAGTAGAGGCCTCGTTCCGCGGCTTCTCTCGACTTCCCGCGGTCTCTCTCAAGTTTCGAGCACGCGGTGAGTTTCACGATATATGTGTGTGTATGTACGCGTGCATGCATGTATGCATGCATTGATCATGTGTGCCTGTGTGTAGGTACGTATGTATGTATGTATGCTTGTGCGCGTATGTATGTATTTAGTTTGTATGTATGTTTGTATGTGTGTATGATAATATGTGTGTATGTGTGTGAATGTAAGTATGTATGTCTGGAAGATTGTTTTTCTATGTATGCAAATGTGTTTAAATGTAGGTATGTATGCATGTGTGTATGGATGTGCGTTTGAAGAGCGAGGATGTTTCAAAGAAGAGGCACTCGGTGACGCGATCGTTGAGGGATAGGAGTGAGGTCGCAGAGGAGGAGGAGGAGAATGAGGAAGAGGCGATAACTTGAAGGAAAACGATGAGACGGAGGACATCCTGCCGGTGGCGCCCTGGGCGGTGCCGCGGAAGAAACCGGGGGCCTGCCGGAGGCAGTCTGGAGGCCTCTGGGGAGCTGTTTTGGGGCCTCTTGGAACCTCTTTTGGGCCTCTTGTGGGCTTCTTGGGGCCCCTTGGGGGTCTCTTGGGGCCTCCTGGGGGCCTCTTGGGGCGGAAAGCTCGGTTCTTTCGGTTCGTGGTCCCCCTCTTGGGCCCCTCTTGGGGCTCTCTTGGGGCCTTCTTGGGCTGTCCAGAGGCCCTCTTGGGCCGTCTTGGGGCCCTCTTGGGCCGTCTTGGGGCTCTCTTGGGCCGTGTTGGAAGCATCGTGGGCCGTCTTGGGACGGACTTGGGGGCCTCTTGGGCCGTCTTCGAGCGTCGGACGCCCGAAAAGGCAAGAACGCTAAAAACCCTGAGAAAACCAATGAAAATCAACGATTCTGGCCTCTTGGGGCCCTCTTGGGAGGCCTCTTGGAAGCTTCTTGGGGCGTCTTGGAGACACCTTGGGCCGTCTGGAGGCCATCTCGGGCGTCTTGGAGCGATTTTTCGGCGACTCGGGGCCCTCTTGGAACCCCTTGGGGGTCTCTTGGGCCCCCCCCCTCCTCCAAAGCGCCGGAAAAAGCGGAGCATGGCGCCCCCCCCCCCCCTATCTTCCACTCCCCCGGAGCGGCCCCGGGGTTCGCCGGAAACTCGCACCCCCCCCCCCCCCCCCCACCCCCCCTTCCCCGGCAGAGCCACCCCGGCGACCCCCCCAGAGGCTGAAGCTCAGCCTCGAGGCTGTAGCTGAGACTCCTTGAAACTCACACGCCGGATCGGCGGATTGTTAAGGAAAAGGAAAGGAGGAGGGGGAGGCTGGTTCGAATCATTTCGCTGGGAGGATCGTTTTTCGTGCTGGGTCTGTTCCCAGCGGCCCCCATGCCCGACCGCGGAGGCCCACAGTTGCGAAGCACCGGAGGCGACGGAATCAAAAATGTCGACGACCAGAGGTTTGCACTATGTTGATCCAGGGCTGTCCTGGCGTCCTGTGCCTCGCTGTGTGTTCTTGTCGGCCTCGGGGGGGTGGGTGGGTTAAGGTCGTAGACCCGTTGCCCCCGCGGCCGCGATTGGGCGCGACCCGGAATGGTGGTCCAGGCGGCGTTTGGGCGTCGCATAATGGGGAGGTGATCGATGGAAGGGCAGCCAGGGCTTCAAAAAAAGGAGCTGGGGCCCCTCAAAGGGCCCTTCATGGCCCAAAAGAGAGCCCCTAGGGCCCGAAAGTACACGTTTCCTCCCCCCTCATTCACAGCCCCCTCATTATAAGCGACGCCCAAGGCGTCCAGGAGAGGCGTTGGGGGCCCGCCCCGAGGCAGCGCCGTGTCACGCATGGGCGCGCCGTTCTTAGTAGGCCTCGGCACGTTTGGTCTCCCCGCGCTACCCCGTCTCTCCCCTCGTCCCCCTTTCTCCACCCACGTCCTCCTCCCCCTTCACCCCCTGCCCTCTCCCCCCCTTCCCCACAGCCGTCCCCCCCCCATCCTCCAATCCCCCCCCACGAACTCCACTTTCCGACACCCAGCATCCAGCACCCGGCTCTCCACGAGTTCGTCCGACGAACGCCCTCCCAAACCCACCAACCCAGCTCTCCGACTTCAGCATCCAGCGCCTCCGACTCCCCACTCCACCTGCACCCGTCGACCTCCAGCGTCCGCCAGCCCAGAACTCCGCACCCCGACTTCGGCGGCAAGCCCGGGACGGCATGCACCAAGGGCCCCCGCCCCCCCCCCCCCCCCCCCGCGCAGGCCCCAAAGGGGAGCCGCGCGCCCGCCTCGCCTCACCTCGTCCCCCTCCCCCCCCCCCGTTTCTCTGTCCGCCTCCCTCTTCACCCCCCGCCCTCTCCCCTACCCTTCTTACCAATACCCCCTTGCACCATCCTCCAATCCTCCCCCCTCCTCCTCCCCCCCCTCCTCGCCCCCATCTGTCCGCCTCCCGCCATTTCCCCTGCTCCCTCTCCCCGCCCCCTTCCCGTCATCCCTCGCCTATCCTTCCACGCCTCTTCCTGACACAGAAACGTCATCGTCGTACCACAAGACGTGGTGGCAGAGCGGGCTGGACATTCCGCATGCTACTTTCTAAGACCTGGTTATCTTGGTCTAAGATTCTCAGAGGAGGAAGAGGTACCCATACTGCTACCCTTTCCTCGTTCTCCCCTCTTTGGGCCTCCTCGGAGACCCTCGTCGCCACAGCTGCATTCGCCTCGAAGCCCTGGTCAGAACGCTCCCCGGGAGAGGTCCGGGGAGTAGCGGTATTGTTACCTCTTGGTTTCCCTGGGTTATCTTGGTCTATGATTGGGGCTACTCTTGGCTATCTGTGTCCAGTTGTACGGACGCGGGGGGCAATGATAATGCGTGTGCCGTCGCAGTGCCATTCGTATCGCGATTTAACATGTCGCAACAAGTACTCGGATGGAACCGAGTCTACTTCGAACGCATGTTAGTGACTCCTGCGCCACGCATACTCGTCTTGCATGTCCTTGGCAATAGCAAAAGGATGGCCCTGGCCCTCGGTGCGGCAAGTCCTTAACCTTTGATGTGTGTTCCGCTCGACGCTTGTGAGAGTACGGATGAAGTCGGGCATGCCCCTCTACATGAGGAATCGTATACAAATAGTCAAGCCATAGCCTGTGGATGATGTTTCGACTATGCTTGACTATTGTAGAACATGTGTTGGACCATGTGCTAGCATTTCTTCCAGTATCCGCCTGGAGGAGGACATGCCCGACCTAAAGCTATGAGGATGCAGCATGGCCGGTGGTTCCTCGTCGAATCCGGGGCCGTCGCTGGAGTAGCGTTCGTGCGATCGTTCCGTGGCTCGCCAGGGCCGCCAGGGCGGGTTTTTTCGAGCCCGTTTGGGGGGCGAGGCGCAAACGATCTCTCGCTGCGCTGTCTTCGCCCTCGTTTTTTCCCGTTCCTCCGTGCCCAGAGATCCGCTGTCGTGGTTTCTCGATACGGGGTCCCGGGCAGTCCCGACCCTATTTCCCATGGCCGATTTTGCGTTCTGTGTTATTTCTGACGGTCTCTGGGTCCAGAGACGACATCTAGATGCCGAAAGTGTTAGAAGAATTTCCGTCTTGTTTTTTCAATGCGTTGGATCGCTGGGTATGTTCCCCCTCGGTTTAACGGGGGACCCTGAGCGAGTCAGCGTAAGCGCGTTCCCTCCTGAACGGTAAGGGTTTTCGAGCCCCCCCTCCCCCCCCCTTCCCCTCACTGCCCCCCCCTTCCCCCTTCCCCCTCCCTGCCCTCTTCCCCCTCCCTGCCCTCCCTGCTCACCCCCCTCCTCCTTCCCCCCTCCCTCCCTTCCCCTTACCTTCCCCCCTCAAGCTTCCCCCTTCCCCCTCCCTGCCCCCCTCCTGCCCCCTCCCTGCCCCGTTCCCAGCACCCCCCCATGGAGCCACTCCCGTTGGGCTTCCCCGCGCCGACCAGGCGCCACCAGATGGCGCGCGCGCCCTCCCGCACGTCTCGTGGCCGGCCGCAGCGGGCTGGGCGTACAGGGCCAGCGCCTCTCAGTGGGGGGCGGCAGGGGGACAGCGCCTCCTCCTCCTCCTGCTCCTCCTCCTGCTGCTCCTCCTCCTCCTCTTCCTCCTTCCCCTTTTCCTTCTCCTCCTCCCCCTCCTCCTTCGTCCTCCCCCTCCTTTTCCTCCTCCTCCTCCTCCTCCCTCTCCTCTTCCTCCTCCGGAGGGAGGTTGGATCTGGGGGGAGGGGGGGGGCAGGAGCTGGAGGATCGGGGCGAACGGGGGGATCGAGCGGAGCGGGGGGAGGGGGAGGAGAGGGAGAAACGGGAGAAGGAGGAAGGAGGAGGAGGGAGGACCAGTGCAAACCCAAGGCGCAGTAACGACGTTGCAATAAAGCCTCTCTCCAAGTGCCGTCTTCATACGTACCTGCAAGAATGTATAGCCCCTTGTGGAAGCGCTCTTCTGGAAGGCAGGCGTATACGAGTTCCCAAGGGTGCCAAGCACAAATTCCAGGATTTGAACGCCGTCAACCAACCTGACTGTTAACGCGCCATGAAGATCCGAAGCCGTGCCAGACCACCGTTTCTGCTTCGCCACAGCGAATCACCGTCCCTCTTACGCCCTGACAGTCGTACATCGGGCCGGAACACCGCTCCTGGGACGCCAGCCATCACAACCCGTTTAAATGTGACATAAAAACGAGTGTGCGCGGCGCTAAGACGAGAGCCACATTTGGAAACTACACCGCCCTCCATCCGTGAAGTTCTTGGATGATCCTGCGCGGTGCGAGGTCGAGAACCACATTTGGAAAGGTACGAGACGAAGGAGCCCCACGTATTTCTAATTTGTCTGGAGTGATGATAGTTGAAGTGAAAATGCGAGAATGATGCTGGTGGCCGTTGCCCCACTGATACCGTTGGTGACGCCAGTACAAAAAAAAGGGTCCAGTAAGTACCTCACCGAACAGTGTCTCCCTGCATCGCCAGCGCCTCGTTTACTCGGCATCGCAGGTGGAAAATGGCGTTTCAGGTCAACAGTTCATCAGCTGTCGGTGGTCAGCATGATACGCGCATAGTACCAAGACGTTCCCATGCCTGGCGACATACCCGCGCAAAACATCAACATTTACTTGGGAGCCCATCTCTAGCATTGATTTCTTGAGCTGCTCGCACGGCGGTGGCAGCGCGGACATGGCGCATTTTGGCGCCATGACGGGGACCGTACCTTGGACGGACAGTCACCGGCGGTCGCCCGCGTTCACAGATCCAGCGGTCTGAGCCAGCATGAGCGAGGGTGGCTACAGGTCTTGGTGGTGATGGTGTTATTGATGATGATGCTGATGCTGCTGATGATGACGATGATGATGATGATGGATCATGATGATCATGATGATATTGATGATGATGATGATGATGATGATGATGATGATGATGATGATGATGATGATACCATGCCTGCTATGCCCTGGACGGCTGGGACACGTAGCGGCCGCGCTGACTGACCACCACTTGCGCAATGCTTACGGCGTCGAGAAAAGTCTGCACGTCTTATGCGTTGGGCGACCGTGACAGGCATCGGCCGCGCTCAGAGACCACCCCCCTGCGCACTCCGAATGGTCTCGAGAAAAAGGCACGCCTGAAATTCCCTGCGCGGCCGGCGCGCAGAGCGGCCGCGAGACCACCCCTTGAGCATCTCCAAGCTGTCGAGAAAGTGCTCCGCCTACTCTGCCCTGCGCGACCAGCGTGCGTAGCGGCCGCGCTTAGACACCACCCCGTGCGCACCCCGTATGGTGTCGAGACCGTGCCACGCTTGCTTTACCCTGCGCGAGCGGTGTGCATAGCAACCGCGGTCAGAGACCACCCCCTGCGCACCCCCAGTGGTGTCGAGACTTTGCGCTTTGCGACCGGCGTGCGTAGCGGCTGCGCTCAGAAACCACGTTCTTGCGTACCCCCCATGATGTCGAGAAAAAAGCATCCTTGCTTTGCCCTGCACGACCGGCGTGCTTAGCGGCCGCGGTCAGAGACAACCCATTTGCGCACCCCTTATGGTGTCGAGAAGGTGATACGCCTTTCACGTCCTGCACAACTGGCGTGCGTTGCGCGACCGGCGAGCATACCGGCCGCGCTCAGAGACCACCCCGTGCGCACCCCGTATGGTGTCGAAAAAGTGCCAAGCTTACATTGCCGTGCGCGACCATCGTGCATAGCGGCTGCGCTCAGAGAGCACCCCCTGCGCATCCCCTATGGTGTCGAGAAAGAACCATGCCTGTTTTGCCCTGCGCGACTAGCGTGCTTCGCGGCCGCGCTCAGAGACCACCCCTTGCGCACCCTCTATGGTGTCGAGAAGGTGCTACGCCTACCACGCCCTGCACGACTGGCGTGCAAAGCGGCCGCGCTCAGAGACCACCCCCTGCGCACCCCCTATAGCGTCGAGAAGGTGCCACGCCTGCTTCACCCAACACGACCGTCACGGATAGCGGCTGCGCTCAGAGACCACCCTTTGCGCACCCTCTATGGTGTCGAGAAGGTGCCACGCCTGCTTCACCCAGCACGACCGTCACGGATAGCGGCTGCGCTCAGATACCACCCTTTGCGCACCCTCTATGGTGTCGAGAGGATGTCACACTGGCGTTGTATGGTGTTGTGCGTGCGAGTGTGTGCATGCGTGCGGCTGTACGCAGATGCGGGTCTCATGTGCGCGACGTCCACGCGCTGCGCGTGGGCGAGGGGAGGAGGAGGAGGAGGAGGAGGAGGAGGAGGAGGAGGAGGAGGAGGAGGAGGAGGAGGAGGAGGAGGAGGAGGTGGAGATGAGAGGAGCAAGGATGGACGTGTGCGAGGGAAGCTCGGGCGGGACGCGGCAGAAAAAAAATTAACCCCACCACACGTGTGGGGAGCCAGCTTTCCTCCATCCGCGAGTCTCGTGCAAACTTTCAAGGCGAATGTGGTCGGCCATCAGGCGAGAGCCACGTTGCGAATTCTGCAGAGGGATAAGGAATAGGGGGGCGGAGAGGAAGGCGAACGGCTGACTCATGGGCAGCAAGACGGAGGGGGTGAAGGAGGAGGAGAGGAGGAAGACGAGGACAAGGAGGAAGAACTGCACCTCCACCTCTTCGTCATGGGGGGCTTCGTGGCCCCCTCCGTTCCGCCCTCCTCCTGGGGCCTTTCGGGGGCTCCGTGGAGACCAGGAAGGCGAGGCCTCCCCTGGCTCTCCTCCCTCCTTTTCCTCCTCCTCCCGCTCCTCCTCCCTCCCTCCTCCTCCTCCTCCTCCTCCTCCTCCTCCTCCTCCTCCTCCTCCTCCTCCTCCTCCCCTCCCCTCCCTCCTCCTCCTCCTCCTCCCTCCTCCTCCTCCTCCTCCTCCTCCTCTTTCCCTTGCCCGGGCCACGGCAGTTTCGCACGTTCGCCGGGCTCTGCGCCATGGTGGGTGGATCATTGGGGGGGGGAGCGCAGATGCGCTTTTTGCTCCCTATATTCCGACCTGTTCAAACTTTGATCACCAGAAAGAGCTTCGAGCACCAAGAGAGCACCGCACCTGGAGGGTTTTCACGCATTGGGCCCTGGGAGGCGAGACTCGTTCGACTCTTCGCTAGCGTGTCGGGCAGGCACTGTTTCGACGACACTTGTGATGTTATCGAAACTATTTTGGGGATGCAGTCCTTGCGTAGGATGGGGACGACTCAACCCTAAAGGGGCCTACGAGGGGCACGAAACATGCACGTCGTTTCGCCACTCATTAAAGCGGCGCCGAAGCTCTTCGCGTCCTGCTCCCGCCCCTGGCGCCACGGTGCTGGAATCGGCTCGCGCGGAAGAGGCCGCGCTGCATTTGGGACGCACGTTTTCAGCCACCAGCCGGCGAGTTTGGCTCGGGGACCGCCCGAAACAGTTTTTGCATAGCCACGGTCGGCATGTCGCGCGCGGTCTCTCGATCGTTCAATCCGTTCGAGTTCGCTCTATCCCTCCGTTTCGGTTCGCTCGTGGGCGGAAGCATGGGCGATCTTTTTTCAGTCGGCTCGATTGCGTCGCAGTCGGTTGCGTTCGATCGTTTCGGTTCGGTCGGTGATTGTATCGTTGCCGCGTTGTTGTGCCCTTCTAGGATGTGTTCGGCCTGGCGATTTGCGTCGGCTTCGGTGTCGTTGTCGGTTCGGTCGGTTTTAGTTTTGTTGTCGCAGTGCACGGCTTTGCAGCGCACGTCCGTAATTTTTCGCGGCCTCGCAGAGGCGGGGCCGCTCGTCCGCGACCCCGCGGCATGCGGCGCGCTCTCGCGGCTTGGGCCATTTCTCGAACTGCGCGTGAACTCATTGTCTGGGGCCTGTGAAGAGGGACTTTGTTGGGCGCCGCGTAATATGGGGGGTCATGAATGGGGGGGTGGCGGGGGTGATTCGAAAAGGTACCCAAACGGTACCTAAACGAGCCCCCTGGGGCTCTGGAGGGGCCCGAAAGGGACACGAAAGGGGACCCTTTCTGATCCCCCCGTTCATGACCCCCCCATTAAGTCCCGCCCGACTTTGGAAGGAGGGCTTATTGCAACATCGTTGGTGCGTCGTGGGGTCGCCCCGGTCATCCTCCGCTCCTCCCGCTGCCGGGCGTGGGCGGTTCAACGCCCCGTGGCGCGGGCGCGCGGCCAGGGGCCCTTAGAGCGGCGTGTGACAGCAGAGCCTTTGGGGCCTCCCTCTCCTCCCGCTCGCCCCGCTCCGCTCGATCTCCCCGCTCGCCCCGATCCTCCTCCTCCTCCTCCTCCTCCTCCTCCTCCTCCTCCTCCTCCTCCTCCTCCTCCTCCCCCATCCTCCCCCATCCTCCCCTCCTCTCTTCTGCCTCCCAGGAGGACGGGGCCAGGGCCAGGATAAATCCGCTCTAGAGCGTTCCGGAACACTCCCCAGAGCGTCCTTGGACGCTCTGCGAGGGCCGCGGTTCTCGAGAGATCCTCCAGAGCCGCGGGATCTGCGAGATTCTCGACGTGTCCATCCCCGCCCGATGATATCCTCGTCCTGGCTTCGTCGTATCCTCCTCTTGGGGGCAGACGGCGACGAAGGGAAGGCCGCGACCGCTGGGCCCCCCCAGCCGCGCCTGCCTCGCCGCACCCCCCCCGCCGCGGGCGCCCCCTTCCGCATGGGCGGCAGCCTCTGCCAAGCCCCCGCGGGCAGCCGATGGCGCGAAAGGCCTCCCCGCGGGAGGGTTTCCTTACTGCGGGCAGTCTTTATTCTGCACGAACGAGATGGGCACGGAACGACTGAGTAGGATGCCCAGCAGTAGTTCTTCATTTTGAGCAGGACTCGCTGTCCGCGCCGCCGCGGCCTGTGTCCAGTTGAGACAGAAGGCCGCCTGCCCAACAGCGGCCGCTGATGGTTCGGGACAACTTTTGCTGTTGGGCATTGTGCCCATTGTTTCCGTGCCCATTTCGGGCGTCCAAAGACGCTGAAAAAGACGCTGCGCCCCACGACTGTGAAGCAGACGATTTACTGCGGGCAGTCTTTACGTCCATACAGGTCGGTCGTTGGAAGTAGGTATTTTGGGATCCCCGGCGCCGGGTCCCAATCTATCTTGGCCGCCCTCCAGCCTCAAGGGTCGAGCGGCTCTCCCTCTGCCCTCCTCTTTCGGGGGCGGGCGGGGACCCAATCTGCTTCTGACGCCTTCCTGCTTCGCGGCTCTGCCCACTTCCTACGGCCGACGGGTACCGCGGGCAATCTTTGTGCTCATGTCCAGTGCGCCTCGGGTTTCTGGGAGAGGGAGCCCGATATTTCGAGCTGCAGTGGGTACTCGTCGGTCGTTGCAAGTAGGTATTTCTGGACTCCCAGATCCCCATCTGCTTCAAGCGCCTTCCTACATCAAGAATCGATCTGCACCTGCCGTGTTTTGTTACTCTCTGGGAGGGCCTGGACCCGATCTGCTTTATCCGCTTTCCTACTTCATGGTTTTACCTGGTTCTTCCGACAGACGCGTATCCATATCCAGTGCCTCTCGGGTTTCTGGGGAAGGGAGGCCGAAACTCCCAGCTGCAGTGGATATGGACACGAGCTTTGCCCGCACTCACAGTGGGTGCTGGAAGCCCAGAGATCCGAGGCTCCAGCTCCGAAGAAGGCGGAGCGGCCGGTTTGGGTCTGTTTTCAGCCTCGGGGGGGCCCTCAATGGCCCCGGGACCGTGACCGCCAGCACGCTTATTATGCGTTGTCTCCTACCTCGTCCTACCTCGCGGGTGCAGTCGGCCCAGAATAGTAGGTCGACCTTGCCAGCTCAAGGGTACCTTTGTGTCCTGTGCCTCGCGACACGTGCCTGCTTACACTCCCATGGCGGTGTGGCCCTCGGAAGGGTCTCGTGTCCTCTCGCGTGTCCTGTCCAATCAAGGCCGACTGTACACTCCAGGCGATGCTTAAGAAAACCCAAGTTTTCGGCCAGAGTCTCGATCATTCTTAACGTTTCAGTGTAAGTCCCAAGATTTTGATAGAAATTCTGGGTTTTTATTCAAATTCTGAGACTATGAATTTCTTAACCCATGATTTCTTAAGCATTTCGCAGGGTGTATTGTGCACCGAAGAATCCCTGGCAGGGGGGCAGCGTGCAGAGCAGGGGCCTTCGCGGGGGGATCGCCTCCGAGGGATGGCGTGCTCTTTCGGAGATCGATGCTCGACGCTTCTGATGGGCTTGTTTTCCACCACCACCACCATACGTTGGAGGGGGAGGGGGTCCTCCTCCTCCTCCTCCTCCTCCTCCTCCTCCTCCTCCTTCCCCCTCCAACTTATGGTGGTGGTGGTGGTGGTGGTGGTGGTGGAAAACAGGCCCATCAGCTTCCTTTCCAACGCCGACCGCATTCTTTGCGAATGGACGGAGCGGAGCCCTGAGGTCTGAGCGCTGAAAATTTTACCATGTGGCGTTTTCGCCCAGTTCTGAGCGTTGAGACCATCAGATTTGTTTTCGGCTCGAGGCGGGCTCTGGCGATGAGGGGCAGGAGGAAGAGGAGGAGGAGGAGGAGGAGGAGGAGGAGGGCGAAGGGGGGGGATGAGGAGGTGGAGGAGCATGCCCTCGAAAGGGGGAGAGACGGATAATGTGAGGGAGCGCCAGGGTGAATCCAGGATACATCCATGATGCTGCAACCCACATCCTCCTTGCCCAAGTCCCATGCTCCTCAAAAGTGTTCCTTTTCATCGTGGGGAGCGGCTGATGTAATCCGAGCACCCCACGGACCTGCCATGCAGGCGAGAGCGTCGTTTTGGAAAAGGGCGCGATTTGGTGCTCTGGAGGCAGTTTTGGAATTCGTTTGGCCCCTTGCAGGGCTCGTTTGGGCGATCTTGGAGCCATCCGGAGTCCTCACAGCTCAGTGACAATCATCAGAGTGAGGGGGCCGAGCGGTCTTACTCCATCCTTGGGCGCGTGGTTGAAGTGGGGTTCCGCGGTGAGGAGTTTTGTGGTTGTTGTAATCTAATGTCTGAAGAATAATTTTGGTTGAGCCTCCCAGTGACAATAATATCTGTTAAATTTAAGTGCTCCTGGGGCTCTGTTTTTCACAGGGGAAAGTGAAGAGTCACCAAACTGCGCCCCTGGTTCACAACGGGTTTACAGCAACAGTGGCTCCCGCCTGATATTTCCTCAAACTGCATTCTCAAGTCGCGCTCTCGCGCGGGACTTCCGCACAATTTATGCAGGAATCGCGCTCTCGCGTTGGACTTCCTCGCAATCTATTCAAACGCAGCGACCTCGACACCCAGGAATCACGCTCTCGTTGTAGATTTCCAAACGGTTTATTTGGAAAACGTGCTATCGCTTGAGACTTTTTCCCGGCTGCCTGGGCCCGCCTTCCCGACCTGCCTGTTAGGGTCTACGCGCCCAAACTGCCCGTCTGGTTCTGCCACGTGTTTTCTGTTCCTAATCCCCATTCTGGTACTCTCTCTCGTGCTCCAGCCTCTTCTCTCCCCCTTATCCCTTCCTTCCATCCGTCCTCTCTTCCCTTGCCTTCGGGGCTGCCTCTTCCCCTGCCTTCGGGGCTGCACGAAATACACGTTGCAGGTAAAGATATACCCCTGAGGGGGTACGATCAAAGACAAAGAGGGCGGGTATCGAGGGTTCGGGATAGATGTGTTGAATGGCCCGCGAACAGACACGAGCGAGCAGTATTGAAATGTGTTGTTGCTGTCGTTGTCGTTGTCGTTGTCGTCGTCGTCGTCGTCGTCGTCGTTGTTGTTGTTGTTGTTGTTGTTGTTGTTGTTGTTGTTGTTGTTGTTGTTGTTGTTGTTGTTGTCGTTGTCGTTGTTGTTGTTGTTGTTGCTGGTGTTGCTGTTGTTGCTGTTGCTGGTGCTGTTGCCGCTGCTGCTGTTGTTGTTGTTGTTGTTGGTGGTGGTGGTGGTGGTGTTGTTGTTGTCGTTCCCCACATGCTTCGTGGGGTTATGGTTTTCTTCCCTGTCGCGCCGCACCCGCGTCTCACCCGCACACCTCCCTCTCCGTTTCTCTCTCTCTCTCTCTCTCACACCTCACTCTTCCCCTCCTCCTCGCAGCACTGCTTAGCACAGCTCAGCTCAGCTCAGCTCAGCACGGCACAGCTTAGCGCAGCTCAGCTCAGCTCAGCTCAGCACAGCACAGTACAGCTCACCGAAGCACAGCACAGCACAGCTCACCGCACCACAGCACACAGCACAGCACAGCACTGCTTCTGGTTTTTCCCACATGTTTCTTGGGGTTCTGGCGTCCTTCCCTGCCGCGGCGCACCCGCGTCTCCTCACACCTCCCTTCCTTCCTCTTCTTCCTCTCCTCACCCGCGCTCAACACATGCAAACACATGCACGGCAACTACATGACACACGCGTCTACATACAGCCGCACGCATGCACACATTCGAACACAACACACACACACCATACAACGCTAGTGCGCGCCTGGCGTGCGTTCACTGCATCACGCATCCACGACGTGTGCGCCACATAGTGGGCACCCACATCGAAACACGTCCCGCCCTATCGGGCTCGGCGTGGCGCTCACTTCCTCGACACCAGACTATGGTTTCGCCGCAGCGTGGCAGGCGTGGCAGACACCAGAGCGCTGGGGGTGGGGCCCCTATGCGTTTCGGGCTCGCAAAGCGTGGCAGGCGTGGCACTTCCTCGACATCAGAGGGGGTGCGCTGGGGGTGGGGCCCCTATGCGTTTCGCGCTCGCAGAGCGTGGCAGGCGTGGCACTTCCTCGACACCAGAGGGGGTGCGCTGGGAGTGGGGGCCCTATGCGTTTCGGGCTCGCAAAGCGAGGCAGGCGTGGTGCTTCCTCGACACCAGAGGGGGTGCGCTGGGGGTGGGGGGCCCTATGCGTTTCGGGCCCGCAAAGCGTGGCAGTCGTGGCACTTCCTCGACACCAGAGGGGGTGCGCTGGGGGTGGGGGCCCTATGCGTTTCGGGCTCGCAAAGCGTGGCAGGCGTGGCACTTCCTCGAAACCAGAGAGGGTGCGCTAGGGGTGGGAGCTCGTATCTGGTCAAGAGTTGTGAACACCTTGGCTCCAGCCGGCTCGGCGCGCCTGCGTTCTCACGCAGGCGCGCTCCTGTAGTCCTTCTTCAGAGCGCCGCCCTTCCTGCGCGCGGCAGCCATGCCGCCTAAACTTGCCATGGGCGCCCTGCCGCCTCCGTGTCTGGCGATGAAAAACGCCATGGTTCTGACGGGCGGCGAGGCCAGTGTGAAGAGCTCGCGCCGGTGCGCAAGCGGAGCGGTGCTCTCCGCATTCAATGCGCACCGCCGCCAGCTTAACAATTTGTGGCCCGATACGCTCTACGCGAGGTACTCGGAGATGAACGACGACGGCAAGAGGCAGTGCTTGGCGGCGTACTTGCAGAACCCTGCGTCGGGCGGACCCCAGGAGGTTCTTTTAGACGACGGCGGCGGCCCGCCGGCGAAGGTGCGGCGAGTGCGGGAGGCCGGCAGCGCGGCGGCTGACACAGAGGCCCCCGCCGCAGCGTTTGCCGCGCCTATGAAGGCTGCACCGACGAAGGACGCGCCAACGAAGGCACCGCCCATGCAGACTTGCACTCCGCTGCGGTCCCCGGCTTTGCTGCTGGCTACCTCTGTTCGTTCCACTGACACTCCTCGCGCTCAGCTTTCTCCTGGGCCCGCGGACGCGGACGAGCGTTGGTGGCAAGGACCTTGGTCGCGGAGCCTGCGACAGTCGGTCGCGGCGACCTGTATGCGCGCCCTGGCGGATAAGAAAGCTGTCGGATGGTGCAATTCGTTAGCAGAGAAGCGGGCGGTGGATCCCCAGTTCCAACCGTCCAAGGGGGGTGCCGATGCAAACTTGCGGCAGGCTCTCAACAGGTGCTCCAACGGCCACCGCCCGAGCTACGAGATGGATGTTCCCACCCTTCGATTGCTCGCGTTGCAGCCTGACGTGCTCGGCGTAGCTAGCGCCAAGTTCCACGGGTAGGTGATCGACGTCGCCCCCTGGCGTTGGACGTTTCGAGCTGCTGCTGACCATCATGGCATCGACTCTCTGCGAGACGTGGAAGGCCCAGCGCGCGCCTCGCGGCAGGCCGCCCTGGCAGAGCGGCGGGGCGCGGTGAATTTCCTCTACCCACCTGGCCAGGAGGATCCGCGCCCCGACCCGGTCAGGGCCAAGTGCATCGCACAGGTGCTCGCTGCTTGGACGGACTTCAGACGCATGAGCCTCGGTGACCACCCCGAACTTTTCCCGTTGAAGGATGGGGGGCGGGGACGAGGGGGGATGTTCAGTCAGTGGTGTGATGGATGACAATATTGGGAAACATTCGCGACTAGGGTTCAGAATTCAGGATTGCGCATAGATGGTGATGAAAAAAGCAAGCACGTAATATTTAAATTGAGTATGTGGGGTTCCTCGGTCGCGTAATTGCTGTTCTTGTTGTTGTTGTTGTTGTTGTCGTTGTCGTTGTCGTTGTCGTTGAATTCTCATTTCTGAAGAATATGTATTGCTGATGCCCCCCTCGCCGGTGCATATTGTTTTTATCGATCAAAGTGTGCCCCTCGACGCTCGCACCCTGTTTCTTGACAGGGGAAGTCTCGATGCTCAAATTGTGTCCCTGGCCCCCGGGTTACAACAACAACGGTTCCCGCTTGAGACTTCTTCACAATTTAGCCGGGACCCCCGCTCCCGCCCGAGACTTCCTCGCATTTTATTCCGGAATCGCGCTCTCGTTGGGGGGCTTGTTATAATTTATTCAGGAATTGCTTTCCCGGCGCTCTGGAGTCACTCTCTCGCTGGAGACTTGCTGGCAATTTGCTGAAGAATAGCGCCCTTGCGTTGGAGTTTCTTGCGATTTGCTCAAGCGCCGCGCCCCCGACACCCACGCGCCCAGGAGTCGCGCCCGTTGTGGTCCCATGCGCATGCCCTTCGTGGCCCCGCTGTCGCCGTTTGTGGCCCCCTCGCTGTCCTACGTGGCCCAGTTGCTACCCTCAGTGGCCCCATCGTTGCCTTCTGTGGCCCCGCATTATCTGCCCTTCGTTGCCCCCGCTCGTTCGCTCTCTTCGTGGCCCCATACGCATTCCCTTCGTGTCCCCGCTGTCACCCTTCGTGGCCTACTTCGTGTCCTTCGTGGCCCTGTTGTCGTTCTCTTTCGCTTTCGCTTTCGCTCGTCATCGCCATCGTCGTCGCCGTCGTCGTCGACGTCGTCGTCGTCGTGGTCTGTCCCCTGTCCGTCCCTCTCGGGGTCGGGTCGACGGTCCGCGGCCGCCCCGCCGATCAGCGCTGTCGCTGGCCAGGCCGACGGTCCGCGGCCGCCCCGCCGCTTGCCGGGGCCCGGCCTGCAGGGAAGAAAGGTACACCCCCCAAAAGGGCTTCGATCGAAGTCGAAGGGGGCGGGTATCGAGGGTTTGCGAAATACGCGCTATTGGACACTCGAGCAGATGAGGGCGAACAGTCTTAAAATGATTGCTGAATTATACTTATGCAGAATAATTGTTGTTGATCCCCCCCGTCCAGTGCACATTGGTTGTTTTCGATTGAAATTGCCCTTCCCGGGGCTCGTACCCTGTTTTTTTTGTTGCCAGGGAAAGTCGTGAGGTTCAAACTGCGCTGCTGGCCCCAGTTTACAACAACAGCGGCTCCCGCCTGATATTTCCTCCCAGTGTATTGAAGAATCGCGCTCTCGCTTGGGACTTCCTTGCAAGTTACCACAGGATCGCGGCTCCGGCTTGATACTTCCTCGCAATGTATTAGAGAATCGCGTTCTCGCTTGGGCATTCCTTGCATTTTACCACCGAGTCGCGGCTCCCGTTTGATACTTCCTCACAGTGTTCAGATGCCGCTCCTCGACATTTAGGAATCGCGCTCCCGCTACATACTGCCTGGCGGTTCAAGCTGAATGTACGCTTCAACGCCCCGCCCGCTCGACCCGCCCGTCGGGGCCTGTCCGCCCGACCAGCCCGTTAGGGACTGCAGTCGCCGCTCGTTGCCCTTCGCCCGCCTTCGATGCCCCTCGCTGCCCGTACTGGTTCCGCGGTCGCTTTCGCTCGCTGCCCTTCGTGGCCCCGTCGCTGCCCACTGTGGCCCCGCATTATATGCCCTTCGTGGCCCCTTCTCGCAGTCGCCCGTCGTGGCCCCATACGCATGTCCTTCGTAGCCCCGCTGTCGCCCTTCGTGGCCCTCTCCCTGCCCTTCGTGGCCCCTCTGCTGCCCTCAGTGGTCCCGCTGTCGCCCTGTGTGGCCCCATATACACATGCCCTTCGTGGCCCCCGCTCGTTCGCGCCCGTTGTGGCCCCATATGCATGCCTTCCGTGGCCCCGCTGTCGCCATCCGTGGCGCCCTCTCTGCCGTTTGCGGACCCGTTTCTGCCCTCAGCGGCCCCGTCGTTGCCCTCTGTGGCCCCGGATTAATTGCCCTTCGTGGCCCCCGCTCGTTCGCGCCCTTCGTGGTCACATACTTATGCGTTTCGTCGCCCCGCTGTCGCCATTCGCGGCCCCCTCGCTACCCTTCGTGGCCCACTTTTTGCGCTCAGTGGCCCCGCTGCCGCCCTTTCTGGCCACATATATGTATGCCTTTGGTGGACCCCGCTCGTTCTTGCCCGTCGTGGCCCCATACGCATGCCCTTCGTGGCCCCGCTGTCGCTCTTCGTGGCCCCTTCTCTGCCCTTCGTGGCCCCGTTTCTGCCCTCAGCGGCTCCGTCGCTGCCCTTTGCGGCCCCTATACGTATGCCCTTCGGGGCCCCCGCTTGTTCGCGCCCGTCGTTTTCAAGGGTTTCACCAACCACACGTGGCAGGGAATGAATATACCCCCCACAAGGGGGTACGATCGAAGACGAAGAGGACGGGTATCCAGGGTTTGGGCTATGCTTATTGAGTGACACGCGAGCAGATAAGAGCGAACAGTCTTAAATATATTGTTGTCGTTGATGTTGTTGGTGGTGCTGTTGTTGTTGTTGTTGTTGTTGTTGTTGTTGTTGTTGTTGTGGTTGTTGTTGTTGTTGTTGTTGATACAGGCGGGGCAAGCCCCCCCGGGGGGGGAGGGGGGGAGGGGGGGGGAACAACACAACACAACACAACGCACCCCTACAGGAGGATCCTGTGGGATCCGTACAGGGTTCCATAGGATTCCCACACGACCCTTACAGGGTTCCATAGGACGCCCATAAAACCACGACGATGATGAAAATGATGATGAGGATGGTGGCCGATGGGGATGAGGAAGGACGCCCTCAGGTGCAGGTGCACATGCCTCCTGTTCTACCTGAACACGGCCGCACCTGGGACAACGTGTCCCGCGTCCCTCCACTGGACCCCATCCCGGACCACAGGAGGAGTGTGCAAGACTAGCCATGGCAGGGGTGAGGGGAAGCCACTGACCGAGGCGGGTCGGTAGCCCCCACTCTAACCTGCGGGATTGGCTAGTCCTTCACCCTCGCCGCTGTTGTGCTGGGTCACGGGCCTTCGTGTGGTTGGACTTTCGTGGTAAAGGGGTAGGGTTTGGTGGCGGGGGGACACGGCTAACCCATGCCCCTCCGGGGGCGCCCCCTCTTGAGCCTTCGGCGGTGCTAGGTTCGTTGCTATTGTTTTGGGTCGCTGGCCACTGGCACTTGCGAGCCTATCACTGGACACATTTGCTTGTTCGGGGGCGGGAGTGTACAACCCACTTCGTCCAAACACCTATCAGGGGCGGTTGGGTCTCCGGACCTTTCCCCTGATGGTGGGCGGGGTGGCAGGACGGCGACGCCATTGGTCTAGGCGCACCGTCAAATGGGTGTGCACACGTCGTTCGGCGGTGGTTTCGGCCATGGTCGGGCGGGGTGTGCAGTCCCTGGGCGCCGGTCTCACTCGGCGGTGGTTTCGGCCATGGTCGGGCGGGGTGGGCGTCCCAAAACGACCCATCGAAACCAGAAGGTGGTAATAAGGGCCAACTTAGATGGGAGCGCGGGGTGAACAGGATAGGGAAGCTATGCAGAGGGCGAGAGCTTGGTAACGGAATGCGAGGTCCATGAACACGAAGCGTCTGGGGACACGAGCGCCACACAACAAGTTTCGGATTTTGGCTGCGCTGCCCGTGTTGGTGTTTCTACACCGCACGCTGACGATGGCGGGTTCCCCCGACCATCTGGGGGCGGCACAAGGAAGGGCTTGCCCCATCCATCTGCGCCAGGTCGCCGGTTTCCACCGAGTGGCCAGCCGCCCCCTGCCCCACGCGGCCGGGGAGAAACGTGTGGCGTGTTTTTGAGTGCAATTGTTTTGTGGGTGATGTTTCCGTGAATCTCGTCTCTCGGGCGCTCTCTTTAGGACGAACGTCTGGATCGTCACGCTCCCCCCGTGGGTGGGGTCCCCGGGGGCGGGGTCTCCCCTTCGGGCCTCCTGGGGCCTGGACACAGGGTGGAGCGTCATACAGCCTGGCAGTTCTGGGCCTCTTGGCGCGTCGGCCCCCCAATAGGGGTCGGTATGACTAAATGCGTCAAGTGGGGCCACTGTGCGTGGTGCTCACCGCTGTTGCGGCCACCTCCATGGGGGGCCGGGTCGGGCGCACCCCTTTCTCGATGTGCCTCCGCTATTGTGTTGCGCGCCTCGGGCGGTCGTTGCGTGGGCTGGTGCGGGTTTTGTTGCGGGGCTGTACACGCGATCGAGACGCGACGGTCTTCCCTCTTCCCATGGTTGCCCCCCCCCCTGCCACTCTCTGGTCGGGCTCCCCTCCCCCCCTCCCCTTCCCCCTCCTCTCGCCCCCTGGTTCTCGTCCTGGTGTCTTCGGTCTCCCTGGTTCCTCTTCTGGCCTCCTGGGCTCCTGCTCCCCGCGCCCCCCCCCTGTGGGCAGACTGGAGAAGGGCGGCAGGGGGGCCAGCCGCTGTGGGCTTCCCCATCCTTCAGGTTGTACATTGAGGGTATACCGCCTGCTGGTCCGGGAGCCGCGCAGCGGCTACACCCCGGAGACGTGGACGTGGACGTGGAAGGACGCCCTGGCGGTTTTCTGGGGCTGTTTTCGAAAGGGTATTGGAGGTCATCTTGGGTCCTTCAGAGGCCTTGTTGGACCCGTTTGGGGCTCTTTTGGGGCCGTCTTGGGCCAGGTTGGGGCTCTGTTGGGGCCGTCCTGGGCCGTCCATGGGGCCTGATGGGCCGTGCGGAGGACACCCTTGGAATCCGCTGTCCTTGTTGGGAGTTTCCGACACGTGTCGTCGACATTCGTTTTGGTCTTCAGCAGAAGGAGGAGGAGGAGGAGGAGGAGGAGGAGGAGGAGGAGGAGGAGGAGGGGGAGGAGGGGGAGGAGGGGGAGGAGGAGGAGGACGAGGATGTACGTGGAAGAGGAGGAACGTGGGATGAGGAGGATCCTCCGTAGGATCCCTGTAGGGGTCCACAGGGATCCTCCAGGATCCCTGTAGGGATCCGCAGGGATCCTCTAGGATCCCTGTAGGGATCCATAGGGATCCCCTTGGATCCCTGTAGGGATCAATTGGGATCCTCCAGGATCCCTGTAAGGGTCCACAGGGATCCTCCAGGATCCCAGTAGGGATCCATTGGGATCCTCCAGGATCCCTGTAGGGATCCACTGGGATCCTCCAGGATTCTTGAAAGGGATCCATACACGGATCCTCTAGGATTCTTGTAGGCATCCATACAGATCCTCTAGGATGCTTGTAGGGATCCACAGGGATCCTCTAGGATGCTTGTAGGGATCCACAGGGATCCTCTAGGATGCTTGTAGGGAGCCACAAGGATCCTCTAGGATGCTTGTAGGGATCCACAGGGATCCTCTAGGATGCTTGTAGGGATCCACAGGGATCCTCTAGGATGCTTGTAGGGATCCACAGGGATCCTCTAGGATGCTTGTAGGGATCCACAGGGATCCTCTAGGATGCTTGTAGGGATCCACAGGGATCCTCTAGGATGCTTGTAGGGATCCACAGGGATCCTCTAGGATGCTTGTAGGGATCCACAGGGATCCTCTAGGATGCTTGTAGGGATCCACAGGGATCCTCTCAGATCCCTGTAGGGTCCTTGTAGGGATCCAGAGGGATTCTATAGGGTCCCTGTAGGGATCCACAGGGATTCTAGAGGGTCCCTGTAGGGATCCACAGGGAGTCTAGAGGGTCCCTGTAGGGATCCACAGGGAGTCTATAGAGCCCCTGGAGGGATCCACAAGGATTCTGTAGAGTCCCTGGAGGGATCCAGAGGGATTCTATAGAGTCCCTGGAGGGATCTAGAGGGACTCTATAGAGTCCCTGGAGGGATCCACAGGGAGTCTATTGAGTCCCTAGAGGGATCCACAGGGATTCTATAGAGTCCCCGGAGGGAGTCTATAGAGTCCCTGGAGGGATCCACAGGGATTCTATAGAGTCCCTGGAGGGATCCACAGGGATTCTATAGAGTCCCTGGAGGGAGTCTATAGAGTCCCTGGAGGGATCCAGAGGGATTCTATAGAGTCCCTGGAGGGATCCACAGGGATTCTATAGAGTCCCTGGAGGGAGTCTATAGAGTCCCTGGAGGGATCCAGAGGGATTCTATGAGAGTCCCTGGAGGGAGTCTATAGAGTCCCTGGAGGGATCCAGAGGGATTCTATAGAGTCCCTGGAGGGACCCACAGGGATTCTATAGAGTCCCTGGAGGGAGTCTATAGAGTCCCTGGAGGGATCCAGAGGGAGTCTATAGAGTCCCTGGAGGGAGTCTGTAAAGTCCCTGGAGGGATCCACAGGGATTCTATAGAGTCCCTGGAGGGATCCACAGGGATTCTATAGAGTCCCTGGAGGGATCCACAGGGATTCTATAGAGTCCCTGGAGGGATCTAGAGGGACTCTATAGAGTCCCTGGAGGGATCCACAGGGATTCTATAGAGTCCCTGGAGGGATTCACAGGGATTTTATAGAGTCCCTGGAGGGATTCACAGGGATTTTGTAGAGTCCCTGGAGGGATCCAGAGGGATTCTACGAGAGTCCCTGGAGGGATCCAAAGACTCCTAGAGGGTCCCGAACGGAGTCCGATGGGAATCCGTAGGGAGCGTGTAGGATTCATACAGAATTCATACAGAATGCATACAGAATTCGTACAGAATTCGTACAGAATTCGTACAGAATTCGTTGTGTTGTGTTGTGTTGTTCCCCCCCCCCCCCCTCCGACTCACCGGGGGGGCGGGACCGGCCTCCTCCACTGTGGCGGACGCGGGAAGTGAAGCCCCGGACCCCGGGGGGACCATGCCGGCCTGTACCTTGTTGAACATTATTAATTCTAAAGAATAATTATTGTTGGGGCCCCTGGTGCACGGCCCCCCTGCGCCGCCTAGGCCGCAGCTACATTTTCATCATTTTCGTGAGGAAGCCTCAGGTAATTCGATGTGATCAAGATCCGGTTGTTTTGTTCCCCCCCGCTTTCCCTTGCAAAAAACACTATAAAATGACATTTCTTGTTTTAATATAATCAAATTTCAAGAATCCCTTGCAAAAAATAAGGTAAAGTGGACATCCGCTTTCCCTTGCAAAAAACAATAGAAAATGACATTTCTTGTTCTAATATAATCAAATTTCAAGAATCCCTTGCAAAAAATAAGGTAAAGTGGACATTCGCGCGCGCAAGACGAAATCCTTCCAAAACCTTAGTTTTCGTAGCGATTTTAACATAAAAAACATCAAAAAAACAATGGTTTTTCACAAAAAAAAATGTCAAAATTTCATCCCGCGCGCTCTTGCGGATTCGTAGGAAACCCAACACTTTTTAATCATTTCTGTCAAACGGGCTTTTGCGAGCAACTTTTCGAACTTCTGCAACAACGGTTGCGCACCTGCCAGGGCCATCATCCCTGTCAAATAATACCATGCGGGACACATTCGTTTTTTCTTCGCGCGCGCACGCCGAAATCTCCAAAAACCAGTGGGCTTCTTAAGAATTTTAGCACCGCGCATCATAAAATCACACGAATCGCACCGTAGGTCCTCGAAAAACACCTGCACGACTTTTCAAAATTTCTACCCGCGCGCGCTGTCCGAATCCTAAAAAAACCAATGGTTTTCCAACATTTATGTTACATGAGCTCGCGCGAGCCACTTTCGCACGCTCTTGCAACGGGGTTCGCGCGCCTGCCAGGGGCCACAATCCCTTGCGGTTGCGCCATAGGTTGCGCCCTCGGCCGCCGAGAATAAAACGTCCCCCTATTGGTTGCGCCATAGGTTGCGCCCTCGGCCGCCGAGAATAAAACGTCCCCCTACTGGTTGCGCCATAGGTTGCCCCTGGAGGCCTTCAAGAGGCCCCAAGAGCCCGCCGTGAGGACCCAATAAGCCCCCAAGAGGCCCCAAGATGCTTCCAAGAAGCCCCCCAAAGCCCCTCAAGAGGTCCCCAAGCGGCGCCAGGAGGCTTCCCCCCTTCCCCAAGAGGACCCCAAGCGGCCCCAGGAAGCCTCCGACTGATCACTGGCACATCCGTAGCCATCTCGGATCAAGGTATCGCCTGTGTTCTTGGATGGTCCATGGCTTTGACGGCGAAAGCCCTTGACGAGCAGTATGGCCCGGAGCTGTCGCGGCCTCCCTTGGCCGACTGCGAGAGCCCGTATGTTTGCATTCATGCGCGCTCGTTGCAAAGGGTATCCAGGTCAGTCACCAGGCGTGCAAGACTTGGCGGGGCAAGTATCGGGTTGTGCCTGGCAAGGTTAGTATTTCTAGCGCCCAGGAGCTGGAGGGGCAGCACGGTTCTGCCATCCGCCACCTGGGCATCGAGTATAATACAGCTTTCAAATTACGCGGGGCGCTCCGACAGTTGGATCCACCACTGTATGTGACAGATCAGGTCGCAAAGATGTGGCTACTGCAGTATTCTTCCAAAGAGACGCTTGTCAAAGTGCAGAACGCTGGCCATCTGGAGACCTGGTATGGAGAACGTATTCGCAAAGACATGCCC
>CAUYUJ010021569.1:92500-136959 GCA_963575745.1 Prorocentrum cordatum | reverse complement strand
ACGAGGAGGATAAGCAGAAGGAGGAGGAGGAGGAGGAGGAGGAGGAGGAGGAGGAGGAGGAGGGGGAGGAGGAGGAGGAGGAAGAGAAAGAAGACACTGCACCCGTTTCGCTGCTCTTCCTTCGTCGCTTCCCCCTTTGGGGGGGCCTTCTGGGACGCCCCTGTCGCCACCGCTGGATTCGCCATGAACTTCTGGGCAGAACGCGACCCGGGATGAGGTCCGGGGGATAGCGGTGTCGGTACCCTTTGGTTCCCCCAGGAGGGAATGATCGAGGAGGAGGGGAGAGGAAGGACGGGGGGAGGGGTAGACAGACAAGCTAGGTGCGCTCGCGTCATATATGACGTCCCGCCCCTCCCTCCCCTCCCTTACCATGGCGTAGATATCCTCTCTATTCGCACTGTCAAATGTCGAGCAAGGCAACGATCGCGCGAGGGTACGCGATACATGGTAGAGCACGGCATGGCATGGCGTGGGAGGAGCACGACAATGGCGTGGGAGGAGCACGACAGAGCGTAGCATGTCATAGCATGGCGTGGCATTGCGCAGTGAGGCACTGCATCACGAAGCGTTGCAACGCGAACAATGGCATCGCACAGCGGCGCAAGGGAAGTGGATCATTTGCGAGAGGTCTGGGCTGGTCTGGAATCGTGGGTCCGTGCCTAGCTCCCTGGGCTCCCCGAGGAGCTCCACGCAAGGCTGGGCTGATGGGGGGCACCCGCTGGCTCTGGTTTCAACATTGCCTTCTCGAAGGAGAAACGGGGCTCCCGCTTGATACCGCCTGAAAACGACGACGCCGCAAAGTGGGGGGGGGCTCCTGCGGCCCAGAAAATCAACGAATCGGCACCGAATGTGGAATCTCTTCCGATCGTTCTTTCGGAAGGGGGGGGGGGGGGGGGGCATTTGCTAGATTTTGGGGCGTGTTTGAAAAGAAGGCCAGCGCTGCAGCGGGAGCACGATTCGGAACGAGCGGAGGCGCGGAAATGAGGCCAGCGCTGCAGCGGGAGCACGATTCGGAACGAGCGGAAGCGCGGAAATGACGCCAGCGCTGCAGCGGGAGCACGATTCGGAACGAGCGGAAGCCCGAAAATGAGGCCAACGCTTCAGCGGGAACAACATTTCTAAAACAAATAAACAAACAAAGCGAAAACCCAATTCCCGGGACTCCTGCGTAAAAAACGGTTTTCGGAGGGGGGCCGGATATCTTCCGGACGTCATACAGTAGTATTCATACTGTAAAAAAGTGGAGGGAGGAGGGGAGGTAGAGGGGGGGAGGGGAGGGGAGGGGAGGGGAGGAGAGGGAGGGGGAGAGAGGGGGAGGGGAGGAGAAAAGAGGGGAGGGGAGGGACAGGAGGAAATGGAAAGCGAGGGAGGGGGGGATAGGGGAGGAGAGGAGGGAGACTGGGCGGACAGGGGGGGCGAAGGGGAGGTGGAGGGGGGGAATGGGGGGGATGGACCAGAGGAGGGGCGGAGTGGAGCATGGAGAGGCTAGAATAGAGGAGAGGAAGAAATGGAGGATAGATTAGAGTAGAGGAGAGGATAGAGGATAGAATAGAGGATATGTTAGAAAGGGAAGAAAGAGAGGAGAGGAAGAAAGGGAGAGGATAAAATAGAGGAGGGAAGCATGGAGAGGATGGGAGGATAGATCCGAGGAGATGAAGAAAGGTTGATTGACCAGAGGAAGAAAAAATGCCCGTACCGATGCCCGTCCCGTGTCGCCACGGCTGGATCTGCCGCGAAATTCTGACAAAAAACACCGCGGGAGAGGTCCGCGAACTGGCGACATGGGTGTGTTTCTGTTTCCCCCAAGTACCCCGGAGCTGCTTGAAATAAGCTCAAACAAAACAGAGTGGTGCTGGGGAAGAGCCCTGGGGGCCAGGACAGGTTTCCCCCATACATGCCACAGGACGACACTGACAAAGCCCTTCGGATTCCCAGACGCTCTTCTTGGATCGGGGGTGCGCTCCCGCGCAGCGCCTCCAGCGCTGCCCCCTTGCGCGCTCCGTGCGCCAGAGAGGGAGGTCTAGCGCCCACACACAACATCCGCGCAAAGTTCGGAGGGTTTACGTTCATGACGCGTTTTCTCCCTCAGGAGGGTGGAGGGGGAAAAAGGGGGAAGGATGGAGGAAGGGGGGGGGAATGACGGGAGGTGCGGCGCGCAGCGTGCTTGCTCAATCAGCGCACCGACCCTGGGACCCCTGCAGACGATATTGGCTCTCACGAGAGCCCCCCTTTTGGGGCCCAGCTCGTGTAGCTCCGAGCCAGGGCTCGGACGCGGCCTCTTGCACGTCCAGACAACCCAAGCTCGGGCGTTTGACCAACAACCGAGAGTCGGGAGCGGCCAAGAGGGGGGTGTCCAAGAGGGGGGGGTGCAAATCATGACCGGCGGCATGTGCGCGGCCCAGCGGGGGGGCCAGGGACGTAATGAAATAAGAAGAGGCGCCATGAAATCTGAGGAAATATCATGCCCCCCGCCATGATATCCACCCCCCCTAGTCATCACCCCCTTCATTTCCGCCCCCGAGAGAGAGCGCGTCTCGCGGGCGATGACTTGGAGAAGAACTCCCCACCCTCCGGAAACCCGCTGGGTGGGTGGGTAGAATAGGGGGTAGAGGAGCGAAGAGGAAGAGGAGGGAAGGTGGAGAGGGGGTGAATGGGGGAGAAGGTATAGGGAGAGAACAGAAGAGGCACGAAGGCCACAGAACCCCGGAAGATGTGCCCCCCTAAAAAGCCCAAGCTGGCAGCAGTAAGCAGCCAAGAGGTCCAGAGAGGATTATGCATTTGCCAATGGTCGGGGATGCTCAGGTTACCTCTGGATTCGATTTGCCTCGTGGCCCCCATTCTGAAACTGAATATTCTCGATGTTGCTGTTTTCGCGACAGCCCGTTGGGAGTCGTTCCTGAAGAAAGCGTATGGGAATTCGCAAAGCGTGGGCCACATATCACATGCCGCTGAAGCGACTTCGCTCTCGCGGGGTTGCTCCGTTTGCGCATGCCTCCTGCATGTGCAATTAGCTGCACACCGAAGGCTCCTCCGACGCCAGGCGCGTACCCGCCGCGAGAACAAAACGTGGACGCCGCAGCGTACGTGACATGTGCCTTGGCAGCGCCTCGCCATCGCTCGGACGTCCATTCCCTGTGTTTTTTTTCGGTTTCGTGCGTGGCTTGTTCGCCAAATGATCGAGGATGCTCCTCGATGGTCCTCGCCGAAGGAAAATGCACCCGTCCGAGCGATGCCGAGGCGCGCACTTCCACCGCCCCGCCATGGTCGCAATTCAGAGCGCCACCAGCTCATCAGCGCCAGCGTTCCACCCCCCGGCTCCCCGATCCACAAACTATCAGCAGTCTGCCTTGTGATCGTTTCCGCCAACCCGTGGCCTTTCAAATGGGCGGCGGTGCTGCGTGTTCGTTCTCAGCGCAATTTGTTTTCAGAACAATGAGAAAGAGGAGGAACCTTGAGGGACATGCCCGCGAAAACAAATGAAACCGCCTGTCTTCAGCGTGGGAAACAAGGGCGGCGGCGCTGGTGAAGACAACGCGGTCGCCTCCGTGGTGGCCATCGCTGCCCTGCTGATCCCCTCACAAGGACCAATATCGTGCAGCCTCCTGTCCACGACCCCAACACGGAAGCGGCCTCCGCCAACAGCAAGGCACTCCTCCTCAGGAGCGAGCGTCGGTAATCAAGCGTGCACCATGGCAACTGCCCGCCGCCAGACCGCGGCGCCGACGGCCGCCCTGCAGGTGAAAGGGGCGGCTCGGTCAGACACGGAAATTCTGTGACAATGTCGCCGTGTGACGGCAATTCCTCAACTTCTGTATCAGGGCTCCCGGCTCCAGGGCTCCCGAGCCGACAGGCAAGGGGAAAGGAACTACCTATATAAACATCTATAGATATATGGATAAACAGATATATATATATATGTATATATATATATATATATATATAGGTACACACATGAATAACAAGTTTCTCACCGTCGCCCTACGAATTCTGTGTTGCTAGCGGGCCCGTCCTGTGGATCTCTTGGGGCCGTTGTGAAGTAGTCGTTGGGGGCGAATGGGCCATCTTGGTACCATATTGGCCCGTCTCGGACACCCACAGGCCGTCCTTGGGGTTGTTTGGAGCGGTGTGGACGCCCTGTTAGGCCGTGGTGGGACTCTCGTCGGCTGTTGTTGTTTGGATCTTGAGGTGGCCCTCTTGAGGCCCTCTTGTGTTACCTAGGGCATCCCTTAAACCGTTGTGGCCCCATTCTGGGGCGCTATCGTAGAGGCCCTGAGGACCGATCAAGGGCAAGAGAGAATTTCACAATAAAGCACATATGAGTCCAGTGATGCTGGTCTCTTGGGAGCCTTTTTTGGTCCCTTCTGGCACCCTGGGCCGTCGATGGAACCTGCTGCCTGGTGTTGCGGCCGTTTTTGGCCTCTTGACGAGGCGGAGGAGGAGGAGCTTAGAACTCTCCTCGGGGCCTCGTGGGGCCTCTTAGGCCCTCCCGGGGCTCTCGGGACACGACCTCCCTGGCGGAGAGGCTCAACATGTGCCAGGATCCGTTTTCTGTGGAAAAGAAATTCTTGTCAGTCAGTGCAGCTCCACATTGGGGGCCGATCCACAAACCTGCCACAAGCAACCAAACCCTGAGACCCCAGGACGTCCATGGATTTTTGGTGTGGGAACGTAACATCTTCCATCGCACAACCATCAAAACCCAAGAAACCCAGGGCACCCTGGAGGCAAGCAGGGTGTTTCTTGGCATGGGTCCCCACCGTAGAAAGCAGACTCGTACGTGTGAAAATCAAAGCGAGGGGGCCGAACGATCCTTTACTGTCCCTGGGTGCGTGGCTGAAATTGCGTTCCGCAACGCGGATTATGCTTGTTGTGTTGCGTTGTTGTCATCCTCGCTGCACTTCTTGAGAGCTTCGCAGACTGCCGGCGACCCCGCCGCCCCTTCACTCTGATCCGCAGTTGCGATGTGCTAACAACAATGCAACGTAAGAAACATAACCCTCGCCATGGAAGCCCACTTCAGCCACGCACCCAGAGTCAGTCAATGACCCTTCGGCACCCTCACTCTGATATGTAGATATTCGTGTATGATATATATATATATACACTAGAAAGAGCGAGAGAAGGAGAGAGAGAGAGAGGCAGAGACAGAGAGAGAGAGAGAGAGACAGAGAAATATTAGCAGGGGAAGATGCAGGTGAAGAGGGACACACACACACACACACACAGAAAGAGAGAGAGAGAGAGGCAGCCAGCCAGCCAGACAAAGAGAGAGAGAGAGAGGGAGAGAGGGATGGACCACAGACAATCCAGGCAGCACAGGCAGAGGTGGAGAGAGAGAGGTGAGCGAGGGAGAGGAGGGGAGCGAGGAGGGGAAGGGGATACTTGGGGAGCGAGGAGGGGAAGGGGATACTTGGGGAGCGAGGAGGGGACGGGGCGAGGAGGGAGGAGTGAGAGAGGGAGAGGTGGATACTCAGGGAGCGAGGAGGGGAAAGGGGCGAGGACGAGGGCCGCGCGGGGCAGATGCGGCGGCCGGCGGCACGGGGGCCCGGCGGACGGCCCTGCCCGCGGCCTCTCCGCCCGCCCGCGCCCGCGCGCCCCCCACGGGGCACAGCCGCCCCGCACGAGGAGGCTGCGCGGTCGGGAGGCCAAGGGGCCCCAGGACACACACACACACACACACACACACACACACACACACACACACACACACACACACACACACACACACACACACACACACACACACACACACACACACACACACACACACACACACACACACACACACACACACAAATAAATGCACACAGATAAAAAAACAGATTTTCCCATGTTTTGGGGGGTTTTGTCTTCCCCCCCACTTCCTATGTTTTGGCATATTTTTTTCCTGGGAGTCGACGATGAATTGCGTCTGTGTGTTTCTTTCCCTCCCGAGGGATGCAAGGGGCCCTGGAGAAGGCCATGTCGACGCTGTGCGACCTGGGCGCGGCCAGCGAGAGCGGTCCCCGAAGGGGCCGAGGGGGCGAGGATGCCTAAGGATACCCTCGGGAAGGAGGGGCCGAAGGGGGCGAGGATGCCAGGGCGGCGGGCTTTGTGGGCCCCGGAAACGGCAGGGCCGTTTTTCCACCGTTTCCCCAAAAAATGCCCCTTGAAAACGGAAGCGGCAAAAAAACGGCGACCGGAAACGGCAAACAAACGGCTCCAGGACTGGAGCCGGAGCCGGAGACGGTAAAAAAACGGCGACGGAACCGGTAAAAAGACGGCGTAGGAACCGGCAAGAGAACGCCAAAACGGAACCGGTAACAAAAACGGCCCTGTCGTTTCCAGGGCCCAACAGGGTACCCGTGGGAAGGATGCCCATCCTTGCGACGCGGGTGGGCCGTGAAGTCGGACCTCGGACAGAAGGAGCGTCCCCCAGGAGCAGAGGACCCTCCGCCGGCCAGAGCACACGTGACAGCCAAGGGGGTGCACGAGAGCTTCCCACGAGCACGAAGCCTACCATGGGGGTACCCCCCCCCGATCCGACCTCGATCTGATGCCTGGGCCCATCATCGTCATCCTTTTCCTCCTCCTCCTCCTCCTCCTCCTCCTCCTCCTCCTCCACCTCCACCTCCTCCTCCTCCTCCTCCTCCTCCTCCTCCTGCCTCTCCTGCCTGTGGTAGTGGTGGTGGGGACTGGGCCCGTCAGATCCCCGTGCCAACCGGCCTGGCCCTGGCGCCCCAGTGGCCGAGATGAGGATGCAGGCTGCTCCCTTCGGGTCTCGAGGGGCCCACATCCCCGACTCGGGGGGGGAAGCTCCTCCTCCTCCTCCTCCTCCTCCTCCTCCTCCTCCTCCTCCTTAGGGAAGGTGATGCTGGGCTACCATGGCCCTGTGGGGAGGGGGGGGTATCGAGGCTGCCTGTTTACCTGGATTGTGGCTGCTCCCTTCGGGTCTCGAGGGGGCCCATCCCCGACTCGGGGGGGGGGGGGGAAGGTGGTGCTGAGCTGCCATGGCCCTGTGGGGAGGGGGGCATCGAGGCTGTTCGTTTCTTCAGATCATGGCAAGCAGCTTGCTTGCACGGAGGGTGGAGAGGGGGGGGGGGGGCGTGGCGAGGCCCCAAGGAGGAACTCTGGACTTCACATCTGCTGCGTCTGAAGTAAAACGTCCTCTGAATCAATCATTGGCGCCCGAACTGGGTACGGAAGAAATGGGTACGATGCCTAACAACACATGCTGTTCAAAACCGACAGCGGTCGCTGTCTGAGATGGACAACGTCCGTGGCGACACCGACAGCGAGTCCTGCTCAGCATTGACAGGCAATGCTGTCGGTTCCTGTGCCTAGTCTTGGCGGCGCGCACAAGGGGTTAGGGAGAGGGGTGAAGGCTTCTTAAAATGAGGCTGCTTCTTAGAAGGCGCTGGCCCTACATCTATATACAAGGCCTGCGCCTTCTAAGAAGCAACCTCCTTCTAAGAGGAGGACATTATGTCCGCGCCTGTTTCGCTCGTCCCGACCAGCAGTGCGGATCGCCTGCGCCGCTCCGCGCACGGCGCTCACTGCGCCGCGGCCGCGGCCCGCATGCAGCGCGCGGCACACGCGGCGCAACGCGCACGGCCGCGGGGCGCCGCCCAGGCGCGCCACGCTCACTGCGCCGCGGGGCGCCGCCGGGCGCGGGCGCTCTCCGCGGCGCTGCGCTCGCTGCGCCGCGGCCGCGGGGCGCCGCCCGGGCGCCCTCCGCGCGCGGCGCGCTCGCGGCGCGCTCGCGGCGCACGCGGCGCAGGTTCGCCTCCGCCTGCGCTGCGGCGGGGTGCTCTGCCCCGAGCGCCACGCGGAGGCCCTGCAGGGCCTCGGCGAGGAGGCCCTCGGCCTCGAGCAGGCGGCCCTGCGCCTGCGGGCGGGTGCGGGGGGTGTCGGCTGGCGTCGATCAGCGTCGACGTCGATGGGCGCCCAGCCGTCAGGACCTGCGCCACGAGAACATATACACGGACACCCTCCAACGATTTTTGCATGTACCTTCAGGGGTGGTGGTGGTGGTGGTGGTGGTGTAGGAAGTCGCTGGCTCTCAATGGTCATTGATACACCGCTGCCCTCCCCTGAATCCCAGGAGCAACCCATTGGAGAGTGCCTGTATGTACACGTATATATACACTATATGTATACACATGTGTATATATATACAGCTCAACGAACTATAGGTGTATATGTTTCACTGAACTATACATGTGTATATGTCTGTGTACATGTATGTGTATATACACATTTGTATATATATATATGTATGTGGCGGAGAACGAGCACGATGGCACGGGAGGCTCCCAGGAATTGTCACCGACGGAGGAGGGGGATCAATGGCTGAGGGGGAAAGACCAACTCTCTCTGTCATGAAGACATCGTGGCGGGCCCTGGAACCGTCAACAAGCCGATCTGGGATGAAAAACGGGCCCCGGGGACTGGGTCGAGACCTCTGGGGGTCGACGTTGGGTGCGTGATTCGGCGGCGGCGAGCCAAGGGGGGAAGTGGGGTAAGGGGCGGGCCTTCTCTTAAGGCTCGGAAGGCCTCAGGACTTCTGAGAAGTTTTCTGAGCCTTCCCCGGAGACACAGCAAACTTCTCAGAAGGCCGGGGGGGGCTTCTGAGAAGCCCCTGCGCCTTCTGAGAAGGCCTTCTCCATCTCACTCCCCTCCTCGCCGCCGCCGAGGGATGATCGGCCCCTGGCCACAAAAGCATGGCTGCCCATGTTGGGCATACATTGACAACTCCCTGTCGCTATGCGGTTCTGTGCCACGTCGACATCGCAAAGCGGGCGGGGTGCTGGGAAGGGCCGTGCTGCCCCTTGACAGAGACCTTGCCCAGACTTGTGGCCGCCGCGATCGCCGGGACCTCCCAATCCAACCCAGAGATCTGGTTCGGGGCCGGATATCGTGCATCGGCACGTCGCCCCCTCTTTGCCGCGTCCTCCATCGATGCTCTGCCCTCCATCCCCGCGCCTCGACAATAACACGCCATGAGTATTACCCTCCTCTCTCCCCTGACTCTGTCTGGAAGAGAGTGGTTCTTCTTATAGGCGCGGGCCACGTTGTCACCCACCTTCCGGTTCCCCTCCTCCGCCTTCCCCTGGTCCTCCTGCTCCTCCTGCTGCTGCTGTTCGACCTCGTCCTCCTCCTTTTACTCCTGCTCATCCTCCTGTCCATCCGCCAGTTCCTCCTCCAAATTACGCAACTCCCTTACTTCCCGATATCGCATACCACGGTGGGTGTCGTCTTTGGAATGCCAGGACCGCCATAACACGCGTCGCCGGACACCGAACAACAGCGCAACGGGAAAGGATGGGCGGGAGGGATAGGACGTCAGTTACGGCGCGAGGGCTTCTAGCTTGCGTCTACACTTCGCCCCTTCTCCCCTCGCCCTTCCTCCCCTTCCTCCCCCCTTCCTCCCCCCTTCCTCCCCCTCCCCACTCCTCCCCCCCCTTTCCTGCCCCTCCGCTCCCCCCCCCCCTCTCTCCCACCTGCGCCCACCCTGCTCCTCCACCCCCGCCCCTCAAAACATCACCAGGAGAAGAGAAACCGGCCGAAGTCCGCGCGGATTTGTTTTTGACCGAAATTGATACTGCTGCGCCCCGACGGCGCAAAAGGCTCCGACGAGTGCTGCAAGACCGCCCAAAAAGACTCCAAGACAGCTCAAGAAGGCCCCAAGAGGCCCAAGAGAACCCCAAGACGGACCAAGAGGGCACCAGGAGAGGGTCTTGGGGGGGAAAGTGAGATATCGAGCCTTCGTGCCCCAGACGCCCCCAGGAAGCCCCCAGAATCCTGCAAGAGGCTCCCAGAGGGCGCCAAGAGGGCGCCAAGACGCTCCTGGGAGTTCCCCAGGGAGGACCCCAAGAGGCGGCACACATGCCTCCCAGATGCCCCCGCGGCCCGCGTGGCCTCCAAAATGATGCCTCCAAGACGCCTCCACGGGGCCCAAAAACTGCCTTCAAAACTGCCTTGCATAACTTGCTCCACCGCTGCCGCGCTACGTCGCTTCCCAGAGCGCGGTGGCAGACATGCGAGCCAGCGTAACTGGATTGATAATTCTGCCGGTGTCTCCTCGTCGGCGAGTCCTGTAGCATGGAGCGGACGGTTCCTGCAGGAAACGGACATCTGAGCCTGGGGCCCTCCCCATGACGAGCCTTTCATCCTGAGCCGTGATCAGACGTGGAGGCCTCCCAGGTGTGATCGAGCGCCGATGCATCGGCAACGTCGGCGATGCAGCGGCGACGTCCGCGTGGAGAAGATCGATCTCCACATCGAGCCGCACCGGCGATGCGGCGCGATCTCCCGACTCCATCTACAGTCGGACTTAGGACATCCCTCGAGAACATGAGACCCTCCGTCGGCCAAAACAAACAGAGCATCCAAGGGTACCCTCCCCAGGATGCACAGGAGCACCCAACAAACACGAAGAACACTAGGTACTCGGGCATCCTCCTCGAACCGACCTCGATCTTATACCTCGGTCCGACTGCACTTCGACTCCATATGAGAGGCCTGGAATCAACCTGTCCTGGGGCCCGGGAGGGGCCGGGGCCGGGGAGACCCCGCCCCTGGGGGCCGGCGAACGGCCGAGAACCTCTGGACCCCTCTCTCCCTCTCTCATGGCGACCAGCCTCTGCCTTCTGGCGAGCCCTGCAGCGGCACCCCCTCGGCCCCGCCGCGAGCAGCGACGTGGGGGCAGGGGCAGGGCAGGGGACGGAGGCGGTGGCAGGGCCGTGGGGACCAGGTCAAACCTGGGCACGATGCCATCACCTCGGAACGGGCACTCCGCTCTTTTTTTTTTTTCCCCCATTGAGCCTCTGCATCAACGGTTGCCTTCTACAGACCGCACTACAGAAGCACTATGCCTGCACGGCCAGCCGAGCGTCATCGTACTGTGGCTGGAGCCCATCTAATGACAACAGAGGGTCACGGACCCATGCATAGACTGGGCATCGCTGGACGACACTGGTGCATCGAGTCCTCGGGAAGAACTTACCCCCCCCCCGCATCCTCGACGGCCCGTCCCCCCATCAAATCCGCGCCGCTGCATCCGTGCCGCGTGCCCGAATTGTGAGGGCACTCCGAGACTTCTGCTCTGCGAACGCCTCGCTCCTGTCCACGTGGGCACCCTCGCCGGGGCAACGGAAAATCGGGCGACGAATCCGTCCGCGAGCACGCAGCAGCGGAGCCCGACACAGGCGATGGCAGGCGAACGCGGGCTGCGACCATCCTGCCTCGAGGCGAAGCGAGTTGCAGTAGTAGTAGGAGGAGGAGGAGGAGGCGGAGGAGGAGGAGGAGGGGCTGCAGGAGGAGGAGGAGGAAGAGGAGGAGTAGGAGTAGTAGTAGGAGGAGGAGGAGTAGGAGGAGGAGGAGTGGATGAGGAGGAGGAGGAGGAGGAGGAGGATGAGCAGGAGGAGGGGCTGCAGGATGCACCGGCCCTCATCGCCTTCCTCCCCAGCCCACCGCGCGGCTCTCAGCCCCGCGCCGGCCCGCGCCCGTCTGCACGCCGGCCGGGCAGCAGCCCCTCCAGGCAGCCCCCGAGGGCGCCGAGCGCCCGCAGGCCGCCGCCGCGGCCGCGGCCGCGCGGCGCCCGCGCGCGGGCGGGCTCCCGCGGCCGAGGGCCCTCCGAGGCGCCCCGCCCCGCGGCCGCGGGCGGCTGGCCGGGGCGGTCGCGGCGGCCCGCCTCGCCGAGGCCGCTCCGGAGGGCCTCCCTGCGGGCGGGGCGGGGCGGGCGCCTCGTGGACCAGAAGGCCATCCTGAAGTAGTACTGCTTGCAGGAGTCCAGGTGCTTCCCGGTGCCGAGCCGCTCCTGTGCCGCGCGGTCCAGGGTGTAGAAGGCCAGGTGGACGGGGGGCCCACCGCAGAAGGTGTCGAAGCCGAGGCGGAGCCCCGGGAGCACTCCGCAGATCTCCCATCTCACTTGGTCCAGGAACTTCGCGATGCTGAAGAACGCGACGGAATACGCGTACCCTTCCCTGAATCGACAGGCCCTCACGGTCTCCGCGAAGTTGCGGTCCTTGCCACGCCGCAGGCCCAGCGACTGGAAGTCTGGGTCAAGCAGGCTGGGCGGCTGCTGGCCTGGAGGCGTCTCGATCACCTGGTCGATGGTCCAGATGGGCATCACAAACACGGGGCGCTCAGCCTCGCCCGTCACCTCATCGGGATCATCGCCCACGCTGTGGTGGAGCTCCCTGCCCACGGCCATCCTCATGGCGGACACCGTCGCGGCCAAGGCGTGCTTCGCACCCGCAGCAATGGGGACGTACTGGTCGTTCTCGATGCCGAACAGGAGCGGGCCGCGGGGCTCCCTCTTGATTCGAAGCTGGCAGCGGGCCTCCCAGAGGTGCCCGCGCCCCTCGAAAACCTCAGAGTATTGGTACTCCCCTGACTTGTTCAGTGCCGGGTCGTTCGTCGGCCTGTGGAACGTGATGAACTCGCCCTCTGCCATGTCGTTCGAGAAGGTCGCCAGCTCGTTGTCGTGGACCATGCCGCCGACGCCCTCGCCAAGCTGCGAGAGCATGCGGCCCTGAATCCTCCACTGGCTGCGCGGGACGTCGACCTCGCCCGGCTGTCCGGCTGGCACCACGGGCACCGCCGAGCGGCCCACGGCGCGCCCCGAGCAGCCCTGGGCGGCCGCGGCAGTGTGGCGGCCTCGGGTCTTCCACGCCTCCTGCCTCTGCAGCCAGCGAGCCACCAGCGCGCCGCACAGCGC
Source organism: Prorocentrum cordatum (assembly GCA_963575745.1). Classification (NCBI taxonomy): domain Eukaryota; class Dinophyceae; order Prorocentrales; family Prorocentraceae; genus Prorocentrum; species Prorocentrum cordatum. The sequence continues at coordinate 124,256 of CAUYUJ010021569.1, read as the reverse complement.
GCCGAGCGGGAAGAAGAGCCAGGCCCAGGGCGTCACCACCTCGCGGTGGCCTTCCCAGGCGTGCCGCAGCAGCCCGAGCATGTGCCAGAAGGCCGCGCGCCCGAGGCGCGAGGCTGTGGAGCCGCTCGAGCCAAAATAGCTACGGAGGGAAGGGCACCCCGCTCTTGGGAGGGTCCCTTGGCAGGCCTCTTCAGAGCCTCGATCCCAGGGTCTGAAGGACGAGGTGGGCGCTCTCTGCTCAACTTCACTGCATTCACGGTGCCATTACACCCACACCACTTGCACAACAGGACACCACGGATCACCAAATTGATGCGAAGCGTGCGCCCTGGGATACAAAGGGTGCCCGAGGGGGGTCTCTTTGGCCAACGCACGCGCACCACTAAAGGGCCCAGGGAGAAACCGCCTCGAGGGACCTCTCAGGGGGCAAGCGCCGATCCCACATATCACACTTCTGAGTGTCCCCCTTCTTTCGGCGGTGGACAAACCTCCATTTAGTAAACCACCCCTTAGTGAAAACGGCCTGGGACCGAAACCGAAGGACCTGGACCCGCAAAACGAAGGCCGCGACGCCCTCTCGCGAACCGAAAACGGCCAATTCGCTAATCAACGTGTCAGGGTAGGAGCTCTGTCCACCCCCGATTCTTCTTACAATAATGGCCAGCAGCACGGATGCGCTCCTGGCGGCTACAGGAGGAGCAGGGGGCTCGGGGACCGGGTGCGGCACGGCCGACCCTGGCGGCGCTCTCCTCATATGCTCGCCGCGGCAATCTCCAGATGAGTTCCCAGAGGTCTACGTAACACAGAGTGGGTGGAGTCCTGCGCGTGGACTTGCCTAGCAAGAGTTTCGCGCACGACAAGCCTCTGCGACCCATCCCCATCCCGCGACAAAAATCAGCACACCAATTCAAAACATGCTCATCCGACCCAATGCCGAAGTTCTCCTACATATCTACACTAGCATGCGATTCAGTCCAAAGCAGAGTGATCTTGCCAGGGCCACGCCGATCGATAGCATTCCAGATCTGGGTTCACAGATCCAGCATCAGGGATTGCTGAGATATATGAGCCAACGACTTGCGCATCGCGCGGCAGAGTGGTAAGTATTCAGTATAACAGACAATATCACAACGGGTACGATTCATGACCACCGAGACAGCGAACAACTCGGCACGCGGACTGGACTGCTCAGGAGTCGGGAGGCTGCCACTTGCCACCGTACAAAATCGGTTTTACCCATCTCGAGGTTCCCCTAAACAGACCGAGGACCATCCACAACGACGCAACCGATGATCGAGAGCGTGTTTGCCTCCAGAGCCGTCAAGGCCCCACTTCCCTCCAACCACAATCAGGGGAGGGCACGGAGAAGGGGAGAGAAGCGGAGAAAAGGGGAGGAGGAGGAGGAGGAGGAGGAGGAGGAGGAGGAGGAGGAGGAGGAGCAGGAGGAGGAGGAGGAGGAGCAGGCGGAGGAGGAAGAGAAGGAGGAGGAAGAGGAAGAGGACGAGAGAAGGAGGAGGAAGAGGAAGAGGAGGCGGAGGCGGAGGCGGAGGAGGAGGAGTTCTCCGCGATCTGTCTGCCTTCACCTCTGTACAGCTACCTACACGTAAACATACGCGCGCCGCAGGTGATCCACCGAGCGGTGCTCTAAAGGTCACCTGGCCCTAGTTTGATCAAACCGCCCAGGGCCGAGTGGCCCTGGAGAGGTCTACGAACGACGTTGTTGTCAGCCATCAAGAATCAGGAATCAGGAGGAAGAGGAGGGGACGGTCCCGGAGACCAAGGTCCGCAGCTCGAAGCTCCAGGGGGACGGGGCGGGAGGAGGACGACGACGAGGACGCCGACCCGCCAAGTCCTGCAGCAGCATCCCCAGCCCCCCCGCGGCGAGCAGCGTCGTGGGGTGCCGCGGCCCCAGCTCGGCGCGGCCGCCGAGCAGCGCCTCCTCCAGCAGCGCCTCGGCCTCCTCGGCCTCGCGGCGCGAGCCCTGCGTCGGGGGAGGGCGGGCGTGGGACACACAAATAAATACACACAAGTAACAGAACTCCCAATCATTTCCTATATTTTCCGTGTTTTTGTCGCCCCCCCACTTCCCATATTCTCCTATATTTTCGGGGGAATCGACGATTCATTGTGTCTTTGTGCTTTCTTCCCTCCTGAAAGGAGGGGGGGCTTTTTGTCGCCCCCCCACTTCCCATATTCTCCCATATTTTCTTGGGAATCGACGATTCATTGTGTGTCCGTGTTTTTTCCCTTCCTGACAGGGGGGGGGGGGGCACCGGCGGGCCGCCGCCCTGGCGCGGCGGCCTCCCGCCGGGGGCTGCCGCCCTCGCCCCTCTGCCGATCGGTCTGGGGTTACGTCGGGCCGGTCCCTCTACAGGAGGGGTGTTCAAAAATAGTTACAAAATCGTCCCGGGGCGATTTTTTGACGATTCTCAAAGAGTTGGGGCATTTCTGGGGAATTGTTAATTTTTCGTCCCAAAGCCCCCTGTAGGGGGACACGCCCGACTTAACTCCGGGGCCTTCGGACGGTGTCGTTGCCTGCCGCCGTTCGGACGTCTCTTCCCCGCGCGCTGTCTGGTTTCGCACGTGCCTCTTTTCCTCGATAGGGTCCTAACTGATTTTCGGTGGTCCGGAGGTTTTGGCGCCGGCCTCGCCGAAGCGGACGCACGCGTCCGATCGATGCCAATTTGGCCGTCGGCGGTTTTGGCCACGGGGTGTTTGTTTTCCAGGCGGCGACAGCGGCGGCCCCCGCGACCTGGCTTTGCGAGGCGGGGATGTGTGTGCATGACCACCGCCTGGGCATCGTGATCGTCGGGATCGTCGTCATGCGGCGGTTGGGGGCGCGACGTGTGTACACAACCACCGCAGAATCGATTCGGAATGGCATGGGCGCGGCGAACGCCGGGGCGCGAACCCCAGTTCAAACATCCGAAACAATTCCCACATCAGGAAAACAAGCTCCAAACAAACGTTCGGTAATTCCAAGTGGGCAGAAGTGAAGCGGCGAGCAACAGGCACGAATGCTATCATGGGCATGAATCGAAGAAAAAACATGTTCGGAAGTCCGCGCGGACTTTTTGGATCGGTCGCTGTATTATCCCTCCCTGGCGCGTGGAACGCAGCAACGGCGGCGCTGAATGCGCCGCCAAAAGGGTCCAACGCCGATCTGAGAAATCCGCACGGACTTCCGACAAAGTGTTTTTGTGTTGTTCGTTCTTCTGCGACGCTCTAATTCCGAAGTTCAATTGAAAAGTGTGCAAAGTAAGCGCACGTTGGATATCACCCTACGCTTCGGCCAGGCAAACTGGCGCCGATACGACGGGCTGAAGAGAAATCCGCCGATCCGGCGTGTGAGTTTCAAGGAGTCTCAGCTACAGCCTCGAGGCTGAGCCTCAGCCTCTGGGGGGGTTGCCGGGGTGGCTCTGCCGGGGAAGGGGGGGGGGGGTGGGGGGGGGGGGGTGCGAGTTTCCGGCGGATGCGTTTTTTTGACACCCCTCACAAGGATCGTGGCCTCCGAGGGGGTTCCGAACTCGAGTACCACCCCTCCCGCACCAAGAGGCTCCGAGGAGGCCTCCAAAAGGCCCCAAGGGGCGCAGAAGAGGCCCCCAAGAAACCCCAAGAGGCTCCCAAGAGACCCCCAAGAGGCCCTCTAGTGGCCCCAAGAGGCCCAAGAGGAGAAGCCCCAAGAGGCGCCCAAGTGGCCCCCAGAAGTCCCAGCCACCCACGAGATCCCAACCAGCATCCATGAGGCCTCTGACCCACCACCCACGCACGGTGGCGGGATAGGCCGACGGCCACTGGATAAATGCTGAGTGAGAGAAGGGGAGGGAAAAAGAAAGGAGGGACGAGGGCGAAAAAGGATCACATCAGTCGGAGCGCCCCGGATCGGCGGCACTGGCCGAAGGCCACTACAATAGTTCTCGCGAGTTACGGCGGTGCCGTAGCTCGATCCGCCTCACGTAACACCTGTTGCTCTGCAGCGCGACCGGGTGCGCGGCGTTGAAATGGGTCGATCGCCTGTTTGCACTGTCTTTTGGAACTGACTGAATTGACCGCTCTGGTTCGCAGCGCAACGTGCTGCTGTGCGTCTCACTGCAATGCTGCGCATCGTTCTGCGTTCGCCTCGCGTCACGACGCAATGCTCTTCAGAGGGGGAGGTCCTCGAAGAACGCGCGCGCTGCGCGTGCGTGCGTGCGGGGGGGCGGATGGGGGGGCAAGAACCTGGGGGGGAGGTCGTCAGGGCGGCGTGCTCTAGGGGCACATCGCCGCCGACCCCGTCGCGCATATGGAGCCAAGAACCGCTCCGCGTCAGCCGGCGCCTACTTGATCGAAGCACGAGATGCAGATGCCAAACCGAAACTGGGAGAGATGATCACGTTGAGAAACTCAGAGATGGGTGCGCCAGGATAACGGAGACTGACTGGAGAGGCGAAGCCAACAAGAAGCATCGGCACACCCATGAGATATCCAGGCGTCACCAGGGAGGCCAAAGCACCGACCCAGGGCATGCGCACTGGCCCTCGGCACGTTCATGCCTCTGCTGCTCCCTGGCGCTCACCGGGGAGGGGCCGCGGGTTTGAGCCGGGCGCTGGCGCGGGCGGGCGTCGTGGTCGTTCGTCCGTCGTGGTCCTCGCGCGCGCCTCCCTCCCCTCTTGTTTTCCGTCCTTCCGCTGGGAGGGGGGGGGGGGAGGCTCAACTCGCGACGAGAGCGGCGGGCGGCCCCCCCCTCTGGGCCTGCTGGCACAGCAGCCGCCCCAGCTCGAGCATGCACTCCAGCGCCTCCGAGCACCGCTCCACCGGCCCCCGTCCCCGCTGGCATGGCCTGAGCCCCACTGGCCGACCTGCCCTTCAGGGTGGGGATCTGCGCTGATCCCTTCGGGTCCCGCGGGGCGCAGTCGACCCGAATCACAAGGACGCGCGATAAGGATGCAAGGTCCTTGGAAGGCCGCTTCGAAGCTTCTCGAGCGGGGCGCGGCCAGCGAAAGTGGTCAAGGACGGACCGAGGAAGCAAGCATGCACAGGTACCCTTGGGAACGCTGCCCATCCTTACCATGCGGGTCGACTGCATCGCCACCAGGGGGTGTTGGGCGCCCGAATTATCCGGGGTACCTCGGGCCCTGGGTTACTCGGGTTCGGATTCCCGAAAAACGAACCCGAGCTAGCCCTGACCCGAGTTACCCCTGATGATTCGGGGCTCTGGACGCCCGCACTATCCGGGGTAACTCGGGCCCGGGGCAACTCGGGCTCGGATTCCCGAAAGACGAACCCGAGTTAGCCCTGACCCGAGTTACCCCTGATGATTCGGGGCTCTGGGGGTGGGTGGGCTGGCGGGGCCGAGGCACCACGGCCCAGCAGGGATGGGGGACGGGGATCGCTCCGCCACGGTGCGCCGAAGAGCGGGGCCGCGAGGAGGGGGGCCACGCCTCGTGGCCCGAGGCATGTGCGCGGACGACTGGGGGGGGGGCCAGGGGAGAGCTGGCCATCGCTCGGACGTCCATTTCCTGTTTTTTTTTTGGTTTCGTGCGTGGTTTGTTCGCCAAATGGTCGAGGATGCTCCTCGATGGTCCTCGCCGAAGGAAAAATGCACACGTCCGAGCGATGCCAGGGAGAGAGAATGGCTTCTTGAAAAAAGGCCGCTTCTCAAAAGGCGCAGGCCCTTCATCTATGGAGAAAGCCCGCGCCTTCTAAGAAGCAGGGGCGTTTCTACTGAGCCTCCCCACCCCCCCTACCCCACTCTTCGCGTGGCCGACAAGAACCGACAAACAAAGTCATCACCCCTCTTGGGTCCTCACCCCTCTTGGGCGCCCCCGAGAGAGACGATGCTGGCAGACCAAATATGTACCTATACCGCTACGCCGTGGACCTCTCCCGGGGTGCCTTGTGACCGGAATGTTTAGAACATGCAGCCGTGGCGACGAGAGCTCGCCAGGACGAGACACGGTATCGGTGTACCTTCCCTGAGATCCGACGCTGCAGAAACATTTCAACATCGCAAACAATGACGACTGGAGCTGTAGACCGTAGACCCAATTTTGCTGAGTCGTTTCTCGAGCCGGATCGATCTGCGATAGTCCGGGCCTGAAAGCAAGCGAAAACGGCCCGTGTAAAGAAATGCAGCGCCAACATCTCGGCGTTTGCCTCCCCTGAGCTGATGGCCCAAGATGATCCCGCGGGGATCCCCGGCAAGCGGCAGGCGGGGTTCTGGGACAGGGGGTGCGGGGCGAGAGCTCGGCGGCTTTCGAATCTGGCGCTCGAGCGTGGGCCGTTTCCAGAAATCCCACCCCCGGTCGCGGCGCCCCGTCGGCAAGTCTGCCTCGCCACCTCTGTGGTGGTCGGGGATGGGGGGTCTCTGTGGGCTGCGGTGAGATGCCAGGCCCTCGACCCGCTCTCGAGAGCCAGCTCTTCCCCCCGAGCTGCTTCTTGACGGTCCCAGGGCCCCGCGAGGGCCTCCGAAGGCCGACAACAAACGAGAGCAACCGGCGTAACATGCTCGCGGCGCGAGCACGTCTGAGCATTGAGAGGCCTCCCAGATGGAGTCAGAGTGTGAAATTGGGGTCGGGGGAGCACGCCTGGCGATGCATCGGCGCGGAGAAATTCGGGCTCCACATCGAGCCGCATCGTCGATGAATCGGCGATGCGGCGCGATCCTTCGGCCCCATTCATGCGGACACCATCCGGGGGGCCTAGATCGACGAGCAAACAACTGCATAGACAGAAACTTTCGGAGGTCCGCGCGGATTTGTTGTATCGGCGCTGGGCCCCCCTTCCTGGCGGGGGCCGAGCGCCGATCCGAGCACTCCGCGAGGAGCTCCGAAAGTTGACGTTTATGATGTTCACTGCTTCAGGAGGCCCAGGCGTACACCCAAGGACGACGTACCCCCAGTGAGGGGTGGCAGTGGCCACGGCTCCAGCCATGGCAGGAGCTCCCAGGATCGAATCGACAAGTCGAATCGGCAACCGAAATACATCGGATCGGGGGGAATCGGCAGCCAAGTCGGGAAAAGACGAATCCGCAGAAATCGGCAGGCTGGTAGGCCTCCATTGAGAGATCGGGGCCCGAATCGGAATCCGAAGTCGAATCGAATCGGGATCGGAAATCATCGAGATCGAATCGCACCGAATCGGAGGAATCGAAACGAGCCCTGCCATGGTGGGCGCCAAAACGCAGCGGCTGATCGTCCGCAGGTGGGCCCTGAGGCCCCCTCTCCCAGGGAGGGAGGGAGGAAGGAAGGGAAGGAGGGAGGAGGAGAAGGAGGAGAAGGAGGAGGAGAGGGAGGAGGAGGACGAGGAGAAGGAGAAGGAGAAGGAGAACGAGGAGGAGGAGTCAGAGAACGAGGAGAAGAACGAGGAGAATGAGGAGGAGGAGGAGGAGGAGGAAGAGAACGAGGAGGAGAACGAGGAGAATGAGGAGGAGGAGAACGTCGACGAGGAGGAGGATAACGTCGACGAGGAGGAAGAGGAGGACGACGAGGAGGAGAACGACGAGGACGAGGAGGAGGAGGAGAAGAAGAACGAGGAGGTCCAGGGTACGCTTGGCCTCCCCCGATTGCCCCCCTCCCCAGAGCTGCCGAGCCTCCGCGCTCCCCCGATTGCCCCCCTCCAGCGAGCTGCCGAGCCTCCGCGCTCCGGCCCGCGTCGCGCGCCCTCAGCGCCCGCAGCGCCTCGCGCAACACTCCGCACGCCTCCGCCGGCCGGCCGAGCTCCTCGTGCAGAGCGGCCGACAGCCGCGACACGCGCCAGCAGGCCGGGCGCGGCCCATCGCTGGGGGAACAAACAGAGACGAAGGGGCCCTGGGACACACAAATAGATAGACACATATAACAGGATTCCCATATTTTCATATCTATCTATCTATATATATATATATATATATGTTCTGGGTTTCTGTCTTCCCCCCCACTTCCCACATCTTCGCATATTTGCCTGGGAATCGACGATTCAACTGTGTCTGTGTGTTTGCCCCTCCTGAAGAGGTCCTGGCGCCGCAGCGCCGTCACGGCGCGGGCCTTTTCGGCCGACGTCGGGCCACGGGGCCCTCACGCTCGGCGGCGAGCGAGGGGGGGGAACGGGAAGGAGGAGGCCTTCTAGGAAGGGGCCCCAGGACACACACACACACACACACACACACACACACACACACAAATACACACAAATAGAAGACTTCCCAATATTTTGTCACAGTTTCTGGGTTTTTGTCTTCCCCCCCCACTTCCCATATTTTCCCATATTTTCAGGGGGGTGGACGATTAATTGTGTCTGTGTGTGTTTTCCCCCTCCTGATTCTCGAAGGCGGAGGGACTTCTCAGAATCCCTCGCGCCCTCTGAGGCGTTCTCTGTGCCTCGGGGAGGGCTCAGACAACTCCTCAGAAGGCTGGGGGACTTCCGAGCCTTCTGAGAAGGCCCGCCCCTTCTCACTTCCCCACTTCGCTCCCCGCCGACTCACAGATCGACCCGGCTCGGGCAGGTGACGCAGAAAAAAACAAAATCCAGGACGGTGCTGGATGTCTCGCCATGATGTAGCTGTTTTGCAACATCGGATCTGCGGGCAGGACGAGAACGATGTCATGATCAGGGACCGACCGTGCCGGCATTCCCGGAGGCCTTCCACAAGATGTTCTTAAAACCCCGAACAGGTCTAAGAACCAAACGAATGTTCTTAGAACGTAAACCCGATGAGCTAAAACGAGACAATCCCAGCCAGAAATGTTCTAAGAACAATTCGTGCAAACCACAACCGGTTCTCAGAACATTCTTTGGTAGGCCTACAGGCGAGCCAGGACGCTTTGCCACTGCTTCAACGATGTCATGATAGGATCGGCTCAGGATACGGTTCAAGATTCCCAGAGCATCCAGCGGCTGTCTCGGCAGCCCGTGTGAAACCTTCGGGAATCCTGGACGCCCTGAAAGTCTTGCAACGTATCACGTCTCACTTCCCCCCTCTCACTCGCCGCCGAGTGACCTCGTGCTCATCTGAAGCAAATGACGTAAACATCAAACCTCTGGCCGCCGCGCGAATTTCTTGGCTCTGCGCTGGAGTCCCCTGGCACCGCGCCGCCCCTGGCGCGACCTGTGTGCCAGGCAGGGGGGTACAGTGCCGATCCAAGACATCCGCGCGGACCTCTGAGCTTCTTTGTCCATTCGGGGGCGACGATAGGGGCGAGTAGCCCAGGGGGGAACAATACATCTACTTTTCCAATCGCGCCGACAGTCCATGTCTTCGGCGAGGCTCCCTGGCGAATACGTGAATGTCCGTCCCTAACTATCCGCCTCAAGCGACGCCACCGCTGCATGTCATTGTTTGTTCCCCGAATTGCCCCGCGCGCTCGCCACTGCCTCCTCCTGGGGCAGGAAGCATCCCGAGTGAGCGACGGAAACAAACGGGTCTCACAGGAGGCGACCTAACGACCCTACGCCACGGCTTGCGCGGGCCACAGTGGAAACGACGGCGCCTGCGCGCGACCTTACACGCGCTGCTTACGCGCGAATGGTCACGCAATCGAGCCAGGTGCTTCTGCGGCGCCCTCCGATTATTATGATGATGGTAATGGTACTGAGAATGATAATGAGAAGGATTATGATCATCATGATAATGAAGATGAGAGTAATGATGATGATGCTGATGATGATGATGGTGATGTTGATGATGATGATGAAACTGATGATGCTGATGAAGATGAAGATGAAGATGATGATGATGATGATGATGATGATGATGATGATGATGATGATGATGATGATGATGATGATGACGATAATGATAATAATGATGATGATGATGATGATGATGATGATGATGATGATGATGATGATGATGATGATGATGATGATGATGATGACGTGTTCTCCAGCGCTGCTGAATCGGGGTCTCCCGGAACAGAGGCCTCTCAAATGGGGTCCGAGTAGATTCCAGACGGCCAGAGTCTCGACAGAATCGAGACGTAGGTTCTCTATCGTGTGCGGCCTCTCGGGGTCCTCAACAGGCCTCAGGGCCGTCAAGAGACAGGTCAATCTGAGATGCTGGTCCAAGGGGAAGTGGTCCTTAGGTCGGGGGCCGTGCCTTGAGAAGATCGAGACGCCAGATGTCTAGGATGGGGTCGAAGGATCGCGCCGCATCGCCGATGCATCGCCGATGCACGGGCAAAGTTCGTGATGCATCGGTGACGTCAGCGTGAAGAACATCTGGCTCCACATCGAGCCGCATCGCCGATGCATCGGCGAAGCGGCGCGATCCTCCGACCGGTAGATGGAAGAGCCTTGAAATCTGGGAATTGCAACTTTTTCGCACTGGGCGTTTGCGCCCGGTCTCGGGCCCCGGGACAATCACGGATCGATCCGACTCGAACATTGGCGGAGAAAGATGGGGCCTCCATGTCGGATATCAGGGATCTCAGGGAGGGGCAAACAAAACAGCTGCTTGAATGGCAGCGGTAGCGAACGCACAACGCCTCCGAAGCTCAAGCGTGGGCGCTGCTAGGCGAATTGGTACACAGGCGGGCGGTGGGCCACAAGCGGGCGGGCGGAAAGACGAAGTGCACACATCAGCACACGCGCGAGCTCTGGGAGGCCCCCGCGGCCTGTCTCGGGTCGCCGCCGCCGCCCCCCCACCCCCCCTCGGGGGTGCACCGACCCGCGTCGATGCAAACTGCAAGGTCCTGCAGGATCCGCGCGCAGGCCTGGGTCAGTGCAGCCCTATGGCTCTGCAGGATCCTGCACGGTCCGGCGCTCTGGCGGACCCCCGTTTGCACTGCCCCCCGTCTCGGGGCTCCCGAACCCCCCCCCCCTGGCGGGGCCTCCGGGGCATCCCCTGGCGCGCTCCGCGCGCCGAGGAATGTCGCGGGGGAATGTCGGGCGGGTTGACCATCGCTCGGACGTCCACTTCCCGTGTGTGTTTTCGGTTTCGTGCGCGTGGTTTTTCGCCAAGTGATCAAGGATGCTCCTCGATGGTCCTCGCCGAGGGAAAAACTGCACACGTCCGAGCGATGCGACCTGCTTGGGGGGGGGGAAGAGAAGGGGACCCTTTCGGGTCCCGCTTGGAGCCAGCAGGGGCCCACAGGGGGCCCGAGAGGGCCACCTCACTCGCCATCGCTCGGACGTCCATTCCCTGCGCTTTTTTCGGTTCCGTGCGTGTTTTTTTTGCGCCAAGTGATCAAGGATGCTCCTCGATGGTCCCCACCGAGGAAAAAATGCACACGTCCGAGCGGTGCCAAGCTCAGGGTTCCCTTCGCCCCGCACTGACGTCCCCCCCCCATTGGGGGTGTGTGGCCAGGCGCCGCTCAGGGAGGTGCGAGCCGGGCCTCCGGCAGCCTGCGCGCCTTGCCCAGAGCCCCGACGTCATGGTTGCCGATCGGGCACACCCACAGGAAGCATGAAGCAGGCAGAATCGGGCACACCCACAGGATAACAGAAAACAACAATGACATATTGATTCCTGAAGAAGTAGGAAGGCGCTTGAAGTGGATTGGGATCTGGGAATCTAGAAATACCTACTTTCAACGACCGGCGAGTATTCTTAACGTCGACCCCTAGAGTTCTAGATCCCTTCCTCGGGACCAATCGAGCCGTTCTCCTGCGGTCCCCGGGCCCGGCGAGGGCGCACAGCAGCGGAAGACGACCACCAGCCGTCCGCCGTGACTGTCTCACGGCCCGAGGGGGCCTGGGTTTATACCCCCTCCGCTTCCTCCATCTCCGCCTCGTCGCCAGGCGACGGGGCTGGTGCTTGGTGGATGTCGTCGGCCGCGGCCGCCAGCGGCAGCAAGCGGTGGCGCGCCAGCGCGCCGACGGGCACGTCGGCGGCCCACGCCTGGAAGGAGTCCCGCTCCTCGTCCTCCTCTGGCAGGTGGGAAACACTACACCAACATGTGTGAGCTCCGCGCGGATTTCTTTGACCGACGCTGGGCCCCCCATGGCGGCGCCTCCGGCGCCGCCCCTGGTGCGCTCGGCGCGCCCCGGAAGGGGGGATGGTCCAGCGCCAGTCAAGGAAATCCGTGCGGAGCTCTGCATAAACGTATGTGGATGCCACTTTCTCGTTTTCGATCCTCGTCCCGCAGGTCCGCCCTCCTCCTGGCACCGTCCGCGAAGTAGCTGAACGCAAGGGCCCACCTCCGGCTGCGTGCACGAGTGGCCTCTGGCCATCGCTCGGACGTCCATTCCCTGTGTTTTGTTTCGGTTTCGTGCGCGGTCTTTCGCCAAGTGATCAAGAATGCTTCTCGATGGTCCTCGCCGATGAAAAAACGCACACGTCCGAGCGATGCCAAGCCACCTCCGGCGGCGTGCACGAGTGGCCTCTGGTACGCGGCCCCAGAGGGCCGCGGGCGGGGGGGAGTCCAGGCGCGCACGCCAGGGAGGGGTGGGTGGCCTCCTGGCCCCGCACCAGGCTACTCTGCTGGGCATCGCTCGGACGTCCATTCCCTGTTTTTTTTTGTTCGGTTTCGTGCGTGGCTTTTTCGCCCAATGATCAAGGATGCTCCTCGATGGTCCTCGCCGAAGGAACAATGCACACGTCCGAGCGATGCCAAGTCTGGCGACGGGCTGGAAGTAGATGCCAGTCCACAAGAAACCTCCCACAAGAAACCCAACCCCGAGACCCCGCCAGGTCCGTCGACCTCTGGCGTATGGGAAAACGCCGCCCCTTCCACCGCAGACCCTGCGAGACCCCAGGACGAGACCAGGGCGCCCTGGAGAGGCAAGCGGGGAGCTTCTTGGCAGGGGGGCCCCACAGCTGTACAGTCGGGGCGCTGAAGAAGGAACCCTTTTCGTTGGAGAGGGGCTCCGTGTGCCTTGCTTGTTTCACAGCTTGCCTTAGGTTTCCCTCAGGGTCTCGATGGGAAGTCGAAGTTTAACTCATGGAAGAAAGGGGCCTCGTTCCTCATTTGGGGTTCCTTAGGTCAACGCCCCGACTGTACTCTCGCGCGCCACCGACCACCTCTCCTCCGCCGCGCCGGCCCCCAGCTCCGGGGCGGCGTGCAGCGTCCGCCCGTGGTGGGCGGCGGCGTCGCCCAGCAGCAGCCCGCCGGGGTCGCACACCACGCCGCGCCACCCGCCGCCGGGCCGCAGGCTGGCCCGCCGGTGGCTGCCGCTCGCGTAGAGCAGGGCGGACCCGCCGTCCTCCGCGGGCCGCACGGCCTGCAGCGGCAGCCACAGGGTCAAGTACCGGACCTGGGGAGCCCAGCAGCGCACCCCCGCCGCCACCCGGGCCTGCCTCGAGGGCCAAGAAGTGGCACCGGGACCTCGACGTCCGCAATCCAGTCGAGGTCTGGAGCAGTCCAGGTGGGTCTGTAGGTCTGGCGGGCTATCCTTCTTGAGCAGGGACCGACCGTCCCGGCATTCCTACAGTCCTACCACGAAATGTTCTTAGAACCCCAACATATTCTAATAACAAAAGCACTGTTCTTAGAACATCGACCCGATGTGATAAAACAGTACAGACTCCGCCAGAAATGTTCTAAGAACATGTCGTGGAAGCCACAAGCGGTTCTGAGAACATTCTTTGGTAGGCCTACTGGCGAGCCAGGGCGCTTCGCCACTGCTTGACTTTTAACACTCTGGAAGGTCAGGGTAACCCCGAACGGGCGATAGTAAAGTACCCCCCCCTCCTCTATTTTTTCTATCCCCGACCACAGGGATCTATCTGTGGGGAAGGCGCGGGGGCCGAACTCGATAAGATCACGGGAGAGTTGCGGGAACATCCTTTATCACCCCCGCGGGAACCGCGAACTCTATCATCCCAGGGGGCTCATTATCGCCCGAGAAGGGGTAACTACTCTCCAGGCCCCTCCCGGGGCGCGCGTCCTGGCCAGGGGATTTCGGGGCGAGCCCGGCCGTGGCGACGAGGGCCTCCTAGGAGGGCCCCCGAAAAAGGGGGAAGAACGAGGGAACGCTACAGGGCAGTTTTTAACACATGGGATTTTAATATATATATATATATATATAGGATTTTCAGTACATGATTAAGCTATGAGTGAATGTATGCATGAACTCATCGCTGCTTTTAATACGAAAGCCCCGGAAAAGAGGAAAAACGCGGGAAGGGCACAGGCGCGGACGACGACGACGACGCGGGAGGCTTGCGGTCGGAAGGTTCTTGGGGCGGTTTCGTCGGCCCTCGGTGGCTCTCCAGCCTCGGGATGCTCTCCGGCAGCTGCGCCTCGTTGTGGGCTTTCCGGGGGTGCCCGGATCGTCCCGAACGGCCGCCAGGGAGCGGAGTTCTGACCCGAAGACCAGCAGGGGTACAGTGGAGGCCAGTGGCCAGTCCACAAGAAACCTTCCACAAGAAACCCAACCCTGAGACCCCAGGACGTCCACTGCTTTTTTTCTGTGTGGGAGCGCCCCGCTCTCCACAGCACCACCATCGAAACCCAGGGCACCCTGGAGGCAAGCAGGGAGCTTCTCGGCGTGGGCCCCCACTGCCCCCCAGTGCACCCTCTTCCTCCTCCGAGGGCCGTGTCCAGGGGCACGTGCTCCGCGTCGGTGTGCCACGCCGTCGCCGTGTCCCCCGGGCGCTTCACGAAGAGCGCGTCGCCGTACAGCCGCACCCGGCGGGCGCCGAGCAGCGCCACGGCGGCGGCCCCGAGCGCGAGCGCGACGGCCCGTACCTCCGGGGAGTCCCTCCAGAGGTTGAAGTACTGCAGGAAGGAGGGCGCGCACAGGCCGCCGTGCAGGTGTTCGCCGCTGAGCCGCTCCACCTCCTCCGCAGGGCGACGGGGTCTATACACACATCCACCGCTCCCTGGCCAGGCCCGTCCTGAACCCAGCAGCGGTGTGTACGCCACGCCCTCCTGGCTTGGCCGGGAGGGCGTGTACTACACAGCTCCTGGGCCCTGGAGAGGCCCGGCCAGGGGGCAGTGGCTACAGTCGGCCCGTATCATAAGCATGCGCGGTAGGGATGCAAGGGCCTTCGAGGGCCACGTGAGCGTTTTTCGAACGACGTTGGAGAATGAGAGTGGCCAAGGATGGGCCGAAGGGGCAAGGATGCAAGGGTTAGGTCGGGCCTGTCCCCCTACAGGGGGATTTTGGACGAAAAATAAGCAATACGCAGAAATACTCAAGAGATGCCCAAACATATTCCAAAAATAGGCCCCAGACAAATGTTTGACTATTTTTGAATTTGCCCCCTGCAGACACAGGCCCGACTGAACGCAAGGGTAACTGCCCTTGGGAAGCTTGCCCATCCTTACTGTGCGGGCTGACTGTGTGTACGGGTTTCGCCGCCCGATCCTCAGTGCCCAGTGCCTGCGCCTCGTCCCAGGACAGCCCCAGCGTGGTCCGCAGCGCGTGCCTGCTCGCCTCCTGCCGCTTCCGCCGCTGCGCGGCCCCAACCTCGGGCGGCGACATCTGTGGCCACCTCTCTGGTCGTGGCTGTGGCCGTCCAGGGCCCAGGACCGGTGGACGCAGAGGCCCCTCCTGGCTGAGCCAGGAACCCCGAGATCCGGCGTTGCGAACGAGTTGCAGCCTTGCGAGAAATCACGGCCGGAGCGCCGGATCCCATCTGTCTGCGCCTGTCCTCGAGCCGGATCGATCTGTGATGGCCTGGGGCCCGAAACAAGGCAAAATCGCCGGGTGCGAACAAACCCAAAGATCCGATGCCGTGATCTTTTCGATGCGCGGTCCCCGGAGGTCTCGACCCATTCCCAAGGACCGGTGTTTCATCCTGAGTCGATGTTTGACGGTCCCTGGGCCCGGCGAGGGCCCCAAAAGAGGCCGAAATGAGCGAGAAACCTCCGTCTTGATTGTTTCAATGCGCTGGACCTCTGGGAACTGCGACGCCCGGATCTGGGGCAGGCGTATCGCCGACCCCGCCTCGGCCCAGGATCGGCCTGGCCAGGACCGACGAGGCGCCCAGCTGACGGCCCCCCCATGGTCGCACCGCGCGCCGGAGAGAGGCCACGCTCTGAGGAGGCAGCAACCCGCGCAACAGCGCGTGCCCGTCCTCGCGGAAGCCGCGGACCTCCCGGCCCGACACGGGCCGCGGCCGCGGGGGGGGCTCCTGGCATCCGGCGATGTGGTTTTTCGACCCGCCGCCCCCCGAAGGTTCGAATCCCTTCCCAAGGGGCACGTTTCCCGGGACCCTCTTTTGTTGGCCCCTTCGGTGGCAACTCACGGGCCCAATCGGCGCGTTCTCGTCGAGTACCAGACGCTGGCGCGCGCGCTAGTGCACGACGGAATCGCGAGGACACGCGAGAACTCACTGGCCAAATCGGCGTTCTCGTCGAAAACCAGACGCTGGCGCACGCGCGCTAAAGCACGACGGAATTGCGAGGACACGCGAGGTTCCCATGATTTGCGACCGACTTGACTCTGGGAGCCGCAAGCGGCCCCCGCGATCGGGCCGAAGCGAAAGCCAAACGCCACGGCCGAAGAATCGGAGGCGTCCGAGGGGGGCCGGGCGCAAATCATGGCCGGCGGCATGTGCGCGACCGGGGCCGGGGACGCAATGAAGTATAAAGAAGCGGCGTGATGACATCTGGGGAGATATCATGGCCCCCGCCATGCTATCACCCCTACCCAGACCTCCCTCGAGGGCTAAAAACATAACACCAGTACCTCGACATCCAAAATCCAGTCGAGGTTTCAAGCAGTCCAGATAGGTCTACAGGTCTGGCGGCCCATCTCTTAGCAATCTGGCAGGCCATGGTGGCCATCGCCCCCCCTCCCTGGGCCGCCGGCGAAACAAAACCACACCGCCGGAACTCCGGGCCTCCGGGCGCCCCAGCCACGAAGCGGCCTCGCCTGCCGTGACCTCGAGGAGTAATCACTCACGCGTGGAACCACGGAGAATGGCTGCCCCGCGAGCGGCGGCTCTGTGAACGGACGCTTCGCGGCAACGGACCGCCCTCCGTCCAAATCCGCTCCGTGAGGAGGGGCGCGCCCGCCGCGGGCGCGGCCGGGGCCGCCGCCGGGGCCCCGGGCGCCGCCGCGAGGCCCGCCGCCGCGAGGCCCGCCGCCGGAGCCCAGGCCGCGGCCGCGGCCAGAGCCGCCGCCGAGGCCGCCGCCACGGCCCAGGCCGCTGCCGGGGCAGCCTGGGGCGCGCGGCGAGGGTGTGAGGGTGAGGGTGAGGGTGAGGAGGAGGAGGAGGAGGAGGAGGAGGAGGAGGAGGAGGAGGAGGAGGAGGAGCAGGAGGAGCAGGAGGTGTGGAGGAGGAGGAGGAGGAGGAGGAGGAGGAGAAGGGGAGGAGGAGGAGGAGGAGGAGGAGGAGCAGGAGAGGAGGAGGAGGAGGAGGAGGAGCAGGAGGAGGGAGGAGGAGGAGGAGGAGGAGGAGGAGGAGGAGGAGGAGGAGGAGGAGGGGGAGGAGCGCCGCGCGGGCGCCGCGCGGGCCGGGGCGCGGCGACACGGCCGCGGGCGGCGGGCGGGGCCGTGGGGCGGCAGGCCGGGCCTTTCCGCCCATGGCGCCGCGGGGCGGCGGCGGCGGCGCGGCGCTCGGGCCCGTCGGGCGAGCGGCGGGGGCGTGGACAGAGGATGGGGCGGAGCGACGAGGGGAGGGAGGGAAGGGGGGCCTCCGCGCCCTTGCCTTCTCTCGTCGACGCGTCCTCCGAGGAGGGGCGACGGACGAGGTGACGAGGGTGGAGAGTAGCGCGGGGGGGGGGGGAGGGGGAAGGGCGACGGAGGAGTGAGCGAGGGGAGATGGAGAGGAGAGGGAATGGACGAGGGGGGCGAGGCGGGCGACGGGCAGGGGACGAGGAAGGATGGAGGAGGCGCGAATAATGCAGGAGGGAGGGAGGAGGGTCGGAGAGGAGGGAAACAAATGGGGAGAAGCAGGACGGAGGACGAGGAGTGTGATGATGTGTGATGACTGGTGGGGTGAGGAGGTGGGCCACCCGAAAACAAAAACGAGCTCGCATGCAGGAGTGTCGGGGGGGAGAGGAGGAGGCGGAGGAGGAGGGGGAGGAGGAGGAGGAGGAGGAGGAGGAGGAGGAGGAGGAGGAGGAGGAGGGAGGAGGAGGAGGAGGAGGAGGAGGAAGGAGGAGGAGGGGGAGGGGACAAACGGAGAAAGCTAAACAAAATGCTTCGGAGGTCCGCGCAAGGCTCTTGGATCGGCACGGGGCGGCGCCGGAGGCGCCGCCAGGGGGGCCCCGCGCCGATCTGGCACCTTCGGCAGCTGGGCGCTCGCTGCGCTGCGCAGCGAAGTGCGCACACGCGGCCAGGCTCCTCCGGCCAGGACGCCGCCGCTTGCCGCCGCGCAGGCAAGCCGACCGAACGACAGCGCGGCCGCCAAGACCGTGCCCCCACCAGCGATCGGCCTGCCGGCCTCGTGGCCGCTGGACCGAAGGCGAGCTCAGCCCGGCCAGCCGGCGAGCCAGGCCGAGATGATCGCGGCACCGGCAGCCAGAGGCTGGAGCGTCGCCGCCGCGGGCGCGCCACGTCCGCGTTCTATACGTGCTCAGGTAGGCCCGAGCCGAACCGGCCAAACGCCGAAACGGAACCGGCCCGAACGGGCCCGTCGCCGAAACAGAACTGGCGCAACCGAACAAACCCGCCTCCGACCCGAACCGACCCGAACCGGACCCTTCCTGGGAAAAGGGGGGGGTAGAAAAACAAAAGGACGATCGGGGCTCCTTCCCCGTAGCGTGCCCTCGTGACGGGAGCGTCGTCCAGCTGCTCTGCCACGGAAGCCCCGCGCACGAACTCGGACGCGAGGCGGGCGGCAATCCGCCCGCAGGCGGACGAGCCGCAGTCTGCATGGCGATGTGGGTCGGTGCTGAACTGGGCGAAGGGAAACCGACTCCAAGTCGTGCTGGACGAAGTGTGGTCGCGCCTTCTAGGGTCGACAAACAAACGTTTTCTCCGCAGCGGTCTTTGCCAGGGGGAGGGTCGGGCGGGAAGGTAAGCGGAACGTCGGCGGCGGCGTGCACCCACCAGGGCGCGTCCGCGCCACCAGCGCTTCAATCGCCCGTGTGCACCACAGTCCCTGCGCACATGACAATGCCACAATTCCCCATGGCAACGCACCGCCGCCTGTATACACAGCAGTGCCTCCGTACACCACAACAGCCGAATGCACCGAAAGACCACGTCGCTTATGTAGACCGCAGTGCCTGTGTAAACGCCGTATGTGCAACAACGCCTGTGTGCACCTCGTTGCCTACGTGCACCAAAACGCTTGTGTACAACACTAAGACCGTGTACACCGCAGCAACCATGTATACCGCAGCACCTACGCACGCCACAAGGCCTCCGCGCACCACAACGCCTGTGTACACCAGAGCGCCAAACGTGCCAACGAACACAAGAGTAGCGTGCGAAGGCTTATTGCTGGGCTCGCCACGTGTGAAACAGGCCCTTCGGCACTACGCCATGCCCGTGAACTCGGCGCCGCCGCAAGCGCGGAGCCTGCAAGCGCCACAACACGTCACAACACGCTTACGAGTACCAGCGTGCTAGTCAGCACCACGCCACGCCTGTGAGCGCATTCCGCACCCTGGCACGAAAGGGGGGATAGCCAGGCCTCCCCGTCCAGTACGATCGGTAGCGTTCCCAGGGGGTGGGGGTGGGAAACCCAGCGTTGCGCCAGGGAGGACAATGACGTTCACCAATGGAAGAGAATCGGGATGAGGAGGAGGGGGGAGGAGGATGATGAGGAGGAGGAGCAGGAGGAGGAAGAGGATGACACAGGACAGGACACCCGTATCAACGGGGTCAACGTCAACACCTACGAAGGAGCTGTGCGCGCGACTAGCAAAACATCCCCTGCGATTAGATTGCGCCGCGGACCTAAACTGTTCATAGGAGGCCGGCAGGGGGCGCGCCCCGAAACTCAAAGGGACGAGCTCCGAGGTGGCCCCAGAAGAGAGGCTCGCTACCTTGTAAGTACGATTCCCTACGGGTCAGTGCGGGGGGGGCAGCTGTTGGTCCTCTCGCGTGCCCATGACAGTGGGGGCGCGCTGGGCGAGCAGGGCTCCCAAGCGAGGGGGGGACCGAGGACGCGACCACACTCGAACAGGATAAGCGGGGGGGCTGCAGGAGGCCCCTGCGCGCCAAGCTTTGCTGGGGGGGGGGGGGGGGGGGGGGGGGGGGCGAATTGCATTATACCTGCGACCTGCTGTTCTCTCATTCCTAACAGAGTTTCTCCTCTTTTTGTTTTTTGTCCCCTCTCTCTCTAAATCTCTCTAGGCCCACTTCGCTTCCTGGGCGCGCTGGCCGATGGCTGTCACAAGCAATGTCGTATCTGTACCTGACACCCTGCAGTAGCATCCAATGCACCCCCGTCGGTGCGGCGCGCAAGTAGGGGCGAACATGCCTATCGTCACGGCGTGTGGGAAGTGTTTTTTTCCCCGTTTAGACGCCCGTATCACTGTCGATTCGACAGAGGAGGGACCCTTAGGGACGCGCTCGAGTGGCCTTGGTGGTTGCCTCGCTTTCCATTCCTCGCCCCCCTGCAGTAGTGCACATGTCGGCACTCCAAACAATCAATTTCCAAGACGTTGTCTCCGCGATTTCTCTCCTAAAGGTCCTCGCGCCAAGATGTCCCCGCTAGTAGTGGCCCCTGCTCAGTCCGCCCGCCATGCCTGTCTAATGTCACGCTCCGAGATATCCCCGCTGGTGTACCTCCTGGCGCTGCAAGTGGGCTCTCTCGCGCGCGGCCGCGGGGGCTGGCCGCCCCCCGTGATTTGGCACACTTCTCGAAGATCTCGGTGCCACCCAGCGGGGTCTTCGTGCTGTCGAGGAGCTGCTGGCGTTCGTTGATCCCCTCAAACTCCTCCTGATCGAGATTCGCCTCATCCTTCGTTACCTTCAAGGCTGCCTCCATGACGCCGTAGATGTTCCCTGCATCTTTCTTCGAGATTCGCAGCGCCAGCTCGCGCCAGATGCGCGTGGAGAAGGTCCCCCTCCCTGCCCATTCCCACGTGTCCACTGGGCGCCCTGCGATCAGCGCGCAGCCCGCGACCTGGCGCGTCACCAGAAAGGGCGGTGGGATCAGCTCGCGCAGCTCCTCTGGGGCTATCTTCTGTGCCGCGTCGTAGAACTTGCAGCGCTTCCTTGTGATGGCGTAGTCGAGCTTCCGCGGCAATCTTTCTGCTACAGACGCTTCCCGCCCGTCGCCCACCTTGAGCCCCGCCGCCATAGAGGGCCCCCCCGCCCCTAGCGCGCGTGGAACATCGCCTGGCGCCCCATGTCGGGCCCATTCTCGGAGTCCCCTCCGGAGCCCCTCTTCATCTTTTCCACCCACTCTTCCATGAGCTCGTCTTCGGGGCAGATCTCCCGCGTCGTCACCAGCTGCTTCCAGTCCACTTTGCACCGGCACTTCCACCGCCCCCCCCCCCCGAGATGGGGCCGCGGCCTTTCCGCCGCAGCTTGCGGAGGCCAGCCCGCGCGAGCAGGCGCAGCCCTGCCTTGCGCCCCATCCTGCGCCCCTCCTGCGCGCGTTGAACAGCGGCGCGTCATCGCTCCACTTGTCCGCGAAGTCGAGCGCCTCGAGGCGCTGTGACTGCGTCTCTCCCATGCTCTTCGCCGTCTTGTAATCGCCCATCTCGCGCAGCTCCTTCTCCTTGCCCGCTAGCTCCTGCGCGGCTGCCTTGCGCGCACCCTCGTCATGTGCAACCATGGCTGTGTACTTGTTCAACATTATGACGTACTCTTCTGCGCACCATAGAGCGCCCGCCATGCGTTCTCCTGTGTTGCCGAAGGTTGCGGGGGGGGGGGGGGGGAACCGTTGTGCTTGATGCCCACCAACAGAGCTTCTGGCGTCTCCCTGGGTCTCTCGATGACCTGCCTGTCCCTCTGGTTGCGTGGCTCATTCTTAGGCCCTTCCTCGGCATCTATGATCGCCTTCGCTGCTTGGACCTGCCGCGGGGCTTGAGCTGCCCATGCGATGCCTTCAGCTGTCCTCTTCTGCTCTCGTGCACTGGTCATCTCCATGTCGAACCCCCCATCGTCGCCCCACTCGCTCCACTCCTCCCGCCTGGGCGCCAGCTCGCCGCCGATGCGCGCCCTTTTCCACTGACCCCCTGCTCCTCCTGGGTATTTTCCGTGTCCGGTTCGTTCATGGCGCGCTCCCTGTGGCTCTCGGTCATCTTGCAGTAACCGAACCCCTTGCCGCGTCGGCCGCGCGGCGAAAGCGCGTCGCTGCTGGCGAAGGCCGCGGGCAGCCTCCAGCGCCCCACGCCTCGAGATACCCCCGCCCGTGCCAGCGCGCACCTGGGCCGTCGCTGAACCAGATGGGACGTGGGGGCCGAAGGTGATCGATGGGGGCAGACGGGCAATGCCGGGCGGCCCCACTTCCCCCCCCGCTGTCGGCGACTCATCGCAAGATTGTTTTTATGATGACTGCAAAGCACGCCGTATCTCCGCAACCGTAAAGGAGTTTGGGGGGGATGGAAAAATGTCGGGCCGCCGCAAATTAAGACGTCGGCAACTGACTGGGACGGGGGGTCTAGTTGCTGCCTGGGGCCCCCCTGCCAGGACGCAATTGCCTGCGCTATCTTTCATTGTCTGAGAGATGTCGTTTCGCATGCCCGCTGTTGGAAACTCCTGCTCGGCCTTCTTGCCCTGGGGCGGCCTCTCGCGGGGCGGCGCCCTCAGAGCTCAGCGCTCATCCTCGCCAACGCGACCGCCCCCTCCGCCCCCGGCGGCGCCGAGGCTGGAATTCTCGCCCCGCCGCCCTCTCCAGCTCCGTCCTGGGCGCCGCCGACTGTAACTGCTTGCCGCCCACGAAGACCATCGGCGCCCCCCGCTGCCTTCTTCGGGCTGCGGCGCGAGAACTTGTCCAGCTTCGCCATCGTTTTCGTTTTTGTGTCCTTCGGGGGCGCTGCTCTGAAGTTGGGGGCCTCGTGAATGCCGATCTGAATATTGCCCAGCCCCTCCCCCAGAACTGATGCTCGTCCTCGTTCGGGCTCCTGTTTTTGCTGTTGCGGGCCGTGTAGCTCTCGCTGACATTGTCTTCTTTGATCGTCTCTGTGGCCGCGGCTTGGCCGTTGGCGTTGTTGCCGCTCGCCGCCGTCAGGAAGTCGTTCAGAGTCCATCGCCCAGTTCATCGATGCTGCAACTGTCGCGGCATCGTCTTTCTGCCATTCCGCCGCAATCTCTTGGGCGCCCCCCATGGGCGCCAGCCCCGCGGGGATGCCCGGTGGCCCGAGCAGGTGCCCCCCGCCTCTCTCCCTGACAAATTACCCGTGACAGTGGTGCGCTGCCATCGCGACTTCCGAGACGCCCAATTGCTGACTGGCGCGAGGTAGAAGTCCGCGGCCGCGCGGTCGATCGCTGGGGGGGGGAAAGGAAGAGCAACGCAGGAAAGAAACACATTGCATGAACCCCCATTCCCAGACCCTTCCAATCCAAACTCTTTTTCCGTGCAAAACCAACCCTAAGCCCATAATCCGCCCCGGCCCGAGCGCCCTCTGTGCGGGATCTTCCCCGCCGCCAAGAATCCTTCCCAGCCGGAGCGTGCTATGCGTAAGAATCCACCCCAACCCCAAAACGCAGAGCCCTTCCCAACCCAAACGCATTCTTCACGGCGCCCGCCCTGGCCCCGGGATGCGCCCCAACCCATGCGTCTTCTTTGTGGCGACATCCCGAGTCGCAAAATGCCCCCGCGGCGCGCGCGTCTTCTGCGCCGGGCCCCCCGACCGCGCAACCCTTCCAGACCAGGGCAATTTCTGTTTCAAAAATCCCCCCGAGCCCAAAATCCGCCCCAACCCAAGCGCTTCAGTGTAAAAACCTTCCTAACCGAAGCGCTTTATGCGCAGATTCCCTCCCGGCCGCAATGCCCTTCCCCAGCCCGCGCGTCTCCTGCTCAAAAGCTACCCCCGCAATCCTGAACCCACGCGTCATCTGTATAAAATCCTCACTGGACCCAGAGCCCCCCTTGCCCCAAGCGTTTGGCGTAAAATCATTCCAAAACCGAGAATCATTCCCAACCCAGACGCTTCCTGTGCAACTTTACTCCAAACCCCAACATTCGCGTCTTTTTCTATAGAAAATCACCCCCAACACCAAAATCCTTCACAGCCCAAGCATCCCCCGCGCAGAATGATTCCCTAGCCCCAAGGCCTTCCCAACCCAAGCGTTTTCTACATAAAACCCGTATTAACCCCCAAATCATTCCCAACCCATGAGGCTTCCATGTAAAATTAATCCTGGCCCCAACATCCTGCCCAACACGAGCGCGTTATGTGCAAAATCCTCTCCATCCCAAAATCGTTGCCAACCATTGTGTTTTCTTGATAAAACCCTTCGCAATCTCATAATCCTTCCCAAACCAAGAGCCTTCTGTAAGAAAAAAACCCAGCCTCCAAAACCCTTACTAACCTAAGCGCTGTCTGGTAGCATTCGCCCAAAACCTCAGTCCTTATCAGCCCGAGCGCGTTCAAAGCAAAATTCCTTCGCAAACGCAAAGCCCTTCCCAACTCATCCGTCTTATGCGCGAAATCGTTCCCAGCCCACGCCCCGACATCCTTTCCCATCCAAGCGCCAGATTTGCAAACTCATCCCCAAAACAAAACTCCTTGCCAACCAGAGCGTTTTCTGTATAGAATCTCTCCAACCCCAAAATCCTTTCCGACCGAAGCGTCTTCTGTGCAGAACTCTCCCTAATCCCAGAATCCTTCTCAACCCATCAAATATTTTGCGAAAATCCTTCCCAAACCGAGAACCCGCCCCATTCCAAGCGTCTGCTGTACGGTCGGACCTAGGACAGAAGAACATCCCTCAAGAACTTGAGACCCTCCGCCAGCCCAACCACACAGAACATCCAAGGGTACCCTCCCCAGGATGCACAAGAGCATCCAACAAACACGAAGAACACTAGGGTACCCTCCCCGAACCGACCTCGATCTTATACCTTGGTTCGGCTGTATGAACTCCTCCCCATCCCCAACATCATTTCCAACGCGAGCGCTTCAATTCAAACCATGCCCCGATCGCGATATCCTTGCCGATCCGAGCGTTCCTTTGTAAATGCACCGCGGTCCTGCTCAACCCAGGCGCTTGTTGTTTGAAAACCCGACCAATGTAACAATCTTTCCCAGATCCAATGTTTTCTGTGCGAAACCATTCCCAGTCTCAGAATCACGCCGGACCCAACCATTTTCTTTGCAAAATTCCTCCCAACCCGAGAAGCCCTCCCAACCCAAGCGTTACCTTCCCCGCGTGAACATGATTTCCAACCCGCACGCGTTCTATGTACACTCTTCCGCGGCCTCATAATCCATCCCAACCAAAGCGTAATCCATGCAAAACCCGCCCCTAACCAAAGAACCGTCCAAACCCGCGGGTCTTCTGTGTAAAATCCTGCCCCCCAACCCAACAGTCTGTTATGCAAACTATGTTCCAACCAACCCTTACCGATCCAAACGTGCACTGTGTAAAATTATCTCCAACCCCAGAATTCGTCCCAACCCAAGCGTCGTCTGTGCAATATCCCCCCCCGGACTCATATCCTCCCCTATCCAATTGGTTACTGTGTGAACTCCGCCCTGGCCCCGGCACGCTTGCCAACCCAAGCGTTTTCTGTTTGGAAAACCTTGCCAACACCAAAGACTTCCTAACCCGGGCGTCGTTTGTGCAACATCTCTCCCAGTACAGCAAATTCTTTCAAACCCAGGCGTCTTCTCAACACCCCAAGCCTTCCCAGCCAGCTTGCTTTCTGCGTGCCCCCCACGTCCGCAAAATCATTGCTAACCCAAGCGCTTTCTCCTTGGATTCGCAATCCCTCCCACCCCTAAAACCCAAGCGTTTTCTGAGCAAAATCCCTCCCAACTCCACAACCCTTCCAGACCCAAGCGTCTGCTGCGCAAAACCCTTCCCAACCCCAAAGTCCTGTCCAACCAATGCATTGTTTGTGCAAGATCCTTCCCAACCGCGAAACCGTGCCCCACCAAATATTTAGCTGTGTGAAATCAGTGCGGGCACTCCTGGCCCAAAAACACTTATCACACCAAGCGCTTTCTGTCTAGATTCCTTCGCAACCCTAAAATCATTCCCAACTCGTGCACCTTCTGTGTAGAATCCTCCCCAATCCCCGAATCCTTCCCAGTCCAAGCGTGTTGTGCTAAACCCCTGTATCAGTTCCAAAAGCCTTGCCAACACACACGTCTTCTGTGCAAAATCGTGCCTAACCTCAGAAACTTTCCCAACATGGGCGCTTTCTGTGTAAATTCTTTCCCAGCCTGCGTAAAGCCCTTCCCAGCCCCAGAATCCCTTCCCAACTCCAGCGTGCTCTAGGCAAAATCCCTCCCAGCACACAAATCCTGCCCAACCCAACCGTCTTCGGTGCAAAATCCATCCCAACATCAAAATCGTTTGGAGCCCCAGGGTGATCGGTGTAAGATCGCACCAACCCCAAGATCCTTACCACACGAAAGCGTTTTCTGTGCAACATCTGCCTCAATCTCTAGATCCGTCCCAACCCACACTTTTTCAGAAACCCCGTCCCCACCCAGACCTTCTGCATGAACGCAATTTCCAAGCCCCAAATTACTACACATGAGTCATCTGTGTAGAACCATCCCCAACGACGAAATCATTAGCAGCCCGAGCGCTTTCTGTGCAAAATCTCTCCCAACCTAAGAACCCTCTCCAACCCCAGCGTTCCCTGTGCGAACCCCTCCACAATCCATAAAAACATCACCAACCCAAGCGTTCTCAGTGCAAACTCCTTCCCGACCCCAGAATTATTTTCAGCCCAAGCATGTTCTGTGCAAAATCCGCCCCAGCCCGAAAGTCCGTCTCAACTCAAGCGCTTTCTGAGCATAGTCCTGCCCAATCGCAGAGTCCTTCCCAACCCCAGCGTTCTGATTTGAATTCCTGTGATTCGGAATCCATTCTTGGCTTCTTGTTCAAATTAATCAAGGCCGTCTGCGCGCGGGCCTACATTATGAATGCTCGTCAGCATTCTTTCTGCACCTGCCTACGGCGTACTTAACGCCCCCTCATTGCGCACGGTGTGGCTATTGGACAAGGAACCCTTAGGTACAGGACCCAGGGCCTGGAGGCCGATGGAACTCCCATCGTGGAGTGGCCATGGACATCGCCGCCGCCCTCATCAGATAGGGAACCCTCCAAGGTCCGAAGCCTCCTGGGCACATTCCTTAAGGAACGCTCCCACCGTGACTGCCCGACCCGCCACCTTTGTGGATGCCCGAAGTGGGCACGGAAAGAATGGGCACAATGCCCAACAACAAATGTTGTCCCAAACCAGCAGCGGCCGCTGTTGGGCAGGCGGCCTCCTGTCTCGAACGGACACAGGCCGCGGCGGCGCGGACAGTGAGTCCTGTTCAAAATGAACGGGAACTGCTGTTGGCCATTGTACCCATCCTTTCCGTACCCATTTCGGGTGTCCAAAGACCTTCGCGCCCACCGTAACTGCCCGACCCGCCACCTTTTTGGACGTCCAAAAAGGGGGCGGGTCGGGCGTACCACAACCGTCTCCGTACCCACTTCGGGCGTCCGAAGACCTTCGCGCCCACCGGGAGACGGCCCCGGCCAGCGGCCGTGAGGTCCCTGGGCCGGTTCGCCGCTCGTGGCCGCCTCGCGGCCACGAGCGGCTCGCGAACCCGGGTCAGCCAGAGGGGGCCTTCGCAGGATCCTGAAGGATCCGGTGCCCTGGCTGATCCCCGTTTGCATTGACCCCCGTCTCGAGGCTCCCCACGCGCCCACCGGGAGACTCGGGAGACTTTCCATGGGGGGGGATCCCATGGGGGGGCAGGAGGTGATCCCCCCCATGGGATCCCCTCCTGCCCCCCCATGGGATCCCCAGGGGATCCTATGGGATCCCCCCCCTGGGATCCTATCCCCCCATGGGATCCCCCCCCATGAAGAGTCTCCCGAGAGACGGCCCCAGCCAGCGGCTGGGAGGTCCTTGGGCCGGTTCGCCGCCAGCAGCCTCTCCGCCGCCGAGCCGTGCCTCTCGCCCTTCGTCTCCTCGGGGGTCGCGCGGCCCCGCCCTCGCCCGCCCGGGCCCGCCTCCTGCTGCTCCTGGTCCTGCTCCCGCTGATGCTCCTCCTCGTCCTCCTCCTCCTCCTCCTCGTCCTCCTCCTCGTCCTCCTCCTCCTCCTCCTCGTCCTCCTCCTCCTCCTCCTCATTGCTGTTGCGTTGGGCGGACTGGGGCGACTGGGCTGGAGGGTTCTTGCTCCTCGTCCTCGTCCTCGTCCTCCTCCTCCTCGTCCTCCTCCTCCTCCTCCTCCTCCTCCTCCACCTCCTCCCCTTCCTCAGCCTCCCCAGCCTCAGCCTCATCCCCAGTCCCTGCAGAAGGCTCTGGGACCGCGCTGAGGCCAGAAAATGTCTCGCAACCTCTGCAAGGATCGAACAAACAACGGCATACCGACTTAGGCGCTGATAGCTGCACACGAAGCCCATCAGCAGGCAACAACAGATGGTGCGGCTTGGCGAGAAGAAGCGCAGAGAAGCCCGTGAGGGCGTAGAGTATGCACGCAGCGGGCGGCAGAGGAGGCGATCGAAACGAAGCCGACAGATAGCGAATAACATGGTCACCGCTGTTCCTCCTCCTCCTCAGGACCACAACTCCCCCAGTTGTGGCTGGCCTGTCCCCAGCCTCATCCTCATCCGCGGTCCCTGCAGCAGGCCCCGGGACCAGAAGGTGCACACGCCCAACCTTCACGAGCACCGCCGGAGAGCCTGTGTGCCACGGGCCCGGGGCTGCCCCGAAGCCCACCCAAGCCCACCCCCCGCCGCACTTGCCGTCGCTCTGACGCCCATTTCCCGTGCACTTGTCGGCTTCGTGCGCGTTTTTTGGGCTCGAGGGCCCAGGATGGTCCTCGCCGAGCAAAGTTGCACACGTCCGAGCGATGCCAAGCATCCCTCCTGCTGCTCCTCCTCCTGCTCCTGCTCCTGCTCCTGCTCCTCCTCCTCCTCCTTCCCCTCCTCCTGCTTCCGCTGTCGCCCCCGGACGTGCCCGCGTCGCGACGAAGATCACGACGGCATGCTTTTGGCCGCTCTCGGCCTCTGGGAGCGCTCGCCCTGCCCCGGGGGCCGACGAGAAGCGACTCGGGACGGCAAGAGCTGGCCCAGGGGAGAAAGGGGTCGGGACTTTCGGGGGCCCCGTCGAGTCAGCTCGGGCATGTCCTCCTGCGGGCGGACCCTCGAAGAACAAGAAAGAGTAGTCAGACCATCTTGAAAATAGTTAAGAGCAGCGCACGAGAAATCGTCCCCTGACCATCTTCTTCCTACTCTTGAGTACTCCTCCTGTAAGGGACATGCTCAACTCAACGCGAGCACCCACTTTTACGGGGACCCCGTATGGAAGAAAGCGGGCCATCGGATGCCTGGGACTCTTCCTCCTCAGCTTTCTCCTTCTCCCCTCCTCCCCCTCCTCGGCCTTCTCCTCCCCCTCCTCCTCCTCCTCCTCCTCCTCCTCCTCCTCCTCCTCCTCCTCTCCTTCTCCTCCTCCTCCTTCTCCTCCTCCTCCTCCTCCTCCTCCTCCTCCTCCTCCTCCCTCCCCCTCCTCGGCCTACTCCTCCTCCTCCGCCTCCTCGGCCTGCTCTTTGGCCGTTGTAGCAGGCTGTGGGGCCAGACTGGTCTGCCCTCCCACACCTTCACGAGCACCGCCTTCAAGGCTGGGAGAGCCTGTGCGCCCTACCAGGGTTAGGCCTATACCCTCAATCAGCAATCAGCAATACACTGCCTCAGCCTCCAGAGCTCCTCCTCCTCATCCTCCTCCTCCAGTCCTCCAGTCCTCCTCCTCCTCCTCCTGAGCCGCCTCCTCCTCCTCAGCCTCGGCGCGATCCGAGGTGCCTGGGCGCCCGAGCAGAAGCTCAAGGCGCCGAAGGCGAGGGTCTTTCCACCATGCCAGCTTCAAGACTCCAGCCTCCTCAGCCTCCTCCCTCTCCTGCCCGTTCCTCTCCCGTCCCCCCTGCTTCTGTCGCTCCCTCCCGGACTGCTTCTCGATGTGCAGATGCAGCAAAGCGTCCGTGATCCTCTCGACTTCGACTGCATCATGTTTGGCCAAACTCTGCATCTATTGCTCGGCAAATTCCCGCTCCTGCCCCTCCTCCCTCACCCCTCTTTCCACCCCTCCCCCCTCCCCGCTCCCTCATTCCCCCACTCCCCCCTCTTCCTGCCCCTCCTTCCCAATCCCCCATCCACTCCCCGTACCCATTCCTTTCCCTCAGCTTCCCTCATCCCCCCATTTCCCCCTTCCCCATTCGTGTTCCCCCTCCCTCCTGTAAGGATCCTGGCGGCGCCAGGCGCTGGGTTCGTCCCTGGGGTTGCAGCCTTTGGCTCGAGCCCATCCCTTCCCTCACTCCCCCCTCCCCCCCCGCTGCACCCCCTCATTGCCCAACCCTCCCTCCCTCCCCGCACGTCCTCCCTTCCCTTCCGGCGACGCGTGAGGCTGCGGAGGCGCCGCCCGAGGGGAGAGCGGCACGGCTCCACCTGCTACGGCGCCGTGGGGTGCGAGAGTCCGCCATCGAGGAGGTGCGCGAGCTCGGGCGGGCAGCGGCCCGCGCAGGGACCAGCCCCGGAAATGACTCCGGCGACTACGGCGAGGGGCACAACAGGGGCGGAGGAGGCCCGCCCGCCCCGCCTGCTGCGGATGCAGGCCGCATCCACATCCACACCCACATCCTTGTTCCTTATTACTAGCCGGCCGCTCTGCGGTTGATCGGGAGTTTCTGTATATAGAAGAAGGTGCGTGCGCTTGTTGGCGAGGGTGAGGATGAGGTCCTCCTCCTCCTCCTCCTCCTCCTCCTCCGGATCTGTCCGGATCTGTCCGGAAACGGTGCCGGAGGCCGCTCTGGGCTCCTCTGGGCACCTCCCCCGGGGCCGGTTTTGTGAGGATGTCTCAAGCGAGGGCGCCGGTTTGGGATTCGTCACCGGATCCAGCGGATCCAGCGGATCCGTCCGGAAACGGTGCCGGAGGCCGCTCTGGGCTCCTCTGGGCACCCCCCCGGGGCCCGTTTTGTGAGGATGTCTCCCGGGGGCCGCGGATCCAGCGGATTGTGCCGGAGGCCGCTCTGGGCTCCTCTGGGCACCTCCCCCGGGGCCGTTTTGTGAGGATGTCTCAGGCGAGGGCGCCGGTTTGGGATTCGTTCCAGCGGATCCAGCGGATCCGTCCGGAAACGGTGCCGGAGGCCGCTCTGGGCTCCTCTGGGCACCTCCCCGGGGCCCGTTTTGTGAGGATGTCTCAGGCGAGGGCGCCGGTTTGGGATTCGTCACCGGATCCAGCGGATCCAGCGGATGCGGAAACGGTGCCGGAGGCCGCTCTGGGCTCCTCTGGGCACCTCCCCCGGGGCCGGTTTTGTGAGGATGTCTCAAGCGAGGGCGCCGGTTTGGGATTCGTCGGATCCACCGGATCCAGCGGATCTGTCCGGAAACGGTGCCGGAGGCCGCTCTGGGCTCCTCTGGGCACCTCCCCCGGGGCCGGTTTTGTGAGGATGTCTCAAGCGAGGGCGCCGGTTTGGGATTCGTCACCGGATCCAGCGGATCCAGCGGATCCAGCGGATCGTCCGGAAACGGTGCCGGAGGCCGCTCTGGGCTCCTCTGGGCACCTCCCCCGGGGCCGTTTTGTGAGGATGTCTCAAGCGAGGGCGCCGGTTTGGGATTCGTCGGATCCAGCGGATCCAGCGGATCCAGCGGATCCGTCCGGAAACGGTGCCGGAGGCCGCTCTGGGCTCCTCTGGGCATCCCCCCCGGGGCCCGTTTTGTGAGGATGTCTCAGGCGAGGGCGCCGGTTTGGGATTCGTCACCGGATCCAGCGGATCCAGCGGATCCGTCCGGAAACGGTGCCGGAGGCCGCTCTGGGCTCCTCTGGGCATCCCCCCCGGGGCCCGTTTTGTGAGGATGTCTCAGGCGAGGGCGCCGGTTTGGGATTCGT
>CAUYUJ010021569.1:0-87500 GCA_963575745.1 Prorocentrum cordatum | reverse complement strand
CCACTGCCCACGACCCTGTATTGGACGCGCCGTCCAGGCACTCTGACAGTTTAGCGTCGCGCATGTCGCAAGTGTACTTCGCGTGATTGCTTCACTGGCGGCGAAGATTGCGGCACCTTTCTCGGCCGTATCGGAAATTATCTGCGGGTGGACACACTCGTTTATGTGTAGCGGTTTCAGGACAAAAAAAAAAACGAAACCAAGACACCAATCCCTTTCTCGTTACCACGGAAAGATTTACGAGGAGCTGTTCCCCCTCCGCCAACTGGTTCCAGGAGCTTAGATGGCCGAGTGTTGTTTGTTGCTTGGGTCGGCCCTGTTCCGATATCCGCCGCCGTGCCTTTGAGGCGCGAGTTGGAGCGTCATCGGGTCTCTTGGTCAATCTCCTGGAGCTTCAGTCCTCAATCTTGAGGGTTCTTCCGATGGGCCCAGACCCCAAATTGCCAAATCCCCAGGGCGTGTCACGTGGTTCCTGGGGTTCGTGGCAGGACTTGTTCGTCCCCACCAGGGCGCCACGAAGGACCAAGAGTGCCCCGAGAGGCCCCCAAGATGGCCCAAGAGGGCCTCGAATCGCTGAACGTTCGGTCCAAGACGCCCAAGATGGCATCCTGTCGGTCGAAAGAGCGCCCAAGACGTCCCAAGAGACCTCCAACAGCCTTCCCAAGAGGGCGCCGAGAGGCCAAACTCATGGATGTGCCTAAGGTGTTTGAATGTTGTGCCTGTCGTGCACTTGTCGACCTTCCGACGCTCCAAGACGCCCCAAGAGGCCCCCGAGACCACCCCAAGACGGCCCCATAGGCCCCCAAGAGGGCCCCAAGACGGCGCAAGAAAGCCCCAATGCGGCATAAGAGGGTCCAAAGACTGCCCCAAGAGGGGCCCGCGATAGGGGGGCCCGAACAGAGAAGCCGAGCCCTCCGACCCAAGAGGCGCACATGAGTTCCAAAGAGGCCCTCAAGAAGCCCAGCCCCTGGAGGCCCTCAAGCGGCCCCCAAGAGGCCCAACAGAGGCCCCAAACTATCGCCCAAAGGCTTCAAAACTGCCTCCAGGAGGCCCGAGAGGCATCGAGGAGACCCCATCAAACATCCAAGGGGCCTCAGACCACAACTCAGACGCGGCGGCGGGGTCGGCCGAACACCATTCGACCTGGGCCAGCACGGGAACGGCAAGAGCGCTTGAGGAAATAGCCTGAGAAAGCTCATGGTACCGCTCGCTCTTGGGGGCCTTGGCGTTACGAGCGTGTTCAAGTCACCGATCGCTCTTGGAAGTCTTCGCGTGAAGAGTTGCGCGCGTAACCATCTGCTCTCGAGGGCCTCGGAGTTCAAAGCTGTTTACGTCGCCGCTCGCCCTCGGGAATCTGGGCATTCGGAACTTTCTGCCTCGCTGGTTGTTCATGGGATCTTTCGCGTTCGCAGATGCTTACGTCATGCAAAAAGCGCCGCCCGCCCGGTGTTTTTTGCGCGTCACCGAGGCGACGGATCAACGCGGCCGCCAGGGCGAGCCAGCGAGGCAACCGCGCGTTCTGGGAGATGGATCAAATGCGCACCACAAGGGCCAGAGCTCGCCAGGGACCTGAGGGGCCAACGCTGCGGGTGTCCCCCGCGCGCATTGGCACTGGATTTCGGAGGCTGCTGAGGGCCACGCCGCGCCAAAAAGTACCCCTTTCTGGTTTTTGAGCCAGAGCCGGGCGGATTGCGAGCAGGTCGCGAGCAGACAGGCTCTTCGGTTCTGCCATGCTAATGTGCGCCTTAAGATCGGAAGCCCTGAGACCCTCGCCAACGACGCCCTGCAAGGCCGCCACGGCACTGGTCACTGCGTCGGGGCCCAGTGCGACTGGGCCGAAAGACGGGCGCAGGTAGCCTTCTCTGGGAGCTTGCCCGTGTCCGAATATTCCCAAGCCATGCGCGCGCAAATGAACTTGCTTTCCTCCTCCGTGAAATGGATCTCCTCGCCGAGCCGCAACTTCTTCTCGACGGTCTCTGCGACCTGCCTGGGATTTGTCGGCGGCTGCATGCAGCGGCCGTAGCCCTGCCGAGCCATGGGGGCGCCGAGGGAAATTCTGCGCCATGTCCTGCGCATTGGCGTAGCAGTGTTGGGATCCCAGAGGTTCCCCACTATGAACGGCATGATGGTCGCGTCTTGCATCGGCGGCGCGGGGCGTAGGATTGCCGGCCAAGTGCCGATCATCGCGGCGTAGCTCAGGCCGCGCTCGAGGCCGATAGGGAAGGTCCGCCGCGATCGCCTCCGCCAGTCGATCAGATTCTCCTCGCCGAGGCGCCCGGCGGCGCCGAGCCCGCGCGCGGCGGCCCGCAGACTATCCTTCAGCATGTCGGACAAGATGCCGACCGCAGCCGCCGAGATCTGCGCGAGCGCGGGAGAACGGGAGTGCTCGAGGAGATGCGAGAGGCCCCCCGTGGCGACTGCGGGGTGGATTTCTGCGCCTCCGACCCCTTTGACAGGATAGTAGACCGCGCCATTAGCATGCCTGTAGGCCTCCGCGCCGATCTCCCCACCCGAGAAGATCAGGCCGCGCAGCTCGGTCGTGCTGGCGGGGGCTAGAGGGCGCCGGTTTTGTGCTGGAAGTCCCTGCTGGGCGGAGTTGCCACGCGCTTGAGCCGAGCCTTTCCACGCAGCGAACTCCCCTCGAGCATTGGTGTCTGCTTGCATGAGAACATCTGGCTCGGGGCTCACGACGCCGTTGAGGATAAGCCCGTGGACGCTCTCAGGGTACAGAGTCCCGTGCACGGAGCCCACGGTCGCACCGTTCGAGGCACCGCGGATGCTTGGCTTGTCCGAGCCGAGCGCGCGCCGAAGGCGGCCCAGATCGTGGGCGAGGTGCGCCGTGCCTTAAAAACGTTGCGCGACCTCCGGTCGGGCGCCTGCAATGTGAAGCGATCAGCGACGAAACAAAAATTGTGGTTCAGCTGCGCAATGCTGTATTTCCAGCGCGCGCTGCTCTCGGACAGCCAATTGAGTGTCGGACATGGACGTTGCCATTTCGGCAGCGGCGTTCTCGGCGTAGCCTGGCAGGACCACGGTGAACCACTCCTCGAACTCAGTGCAAGTATCCATCGACAGAAGCGTGAAATCGTCGCCGCGCGGTTCCTTCTCCCTGCGCCCGACCTCGTCGCAGGCGGCCACGGGGCAATCCTGCGCGGGCTCTCCGCCAGCCTGCTCGAACGGGACCGGCGGCCCACCGCTCTCGAGATCGTTCGCGCAACGGCTCGCGCCTCTCTGGTTGATACCAAGAGATCAAAGGACTGGCGTGCGTTGCCGACTGGATGATCGAACACTAACCCCTCTGAAGCGGAAGACATTGTAGAGCCTGTCCCGCCGCCATGGGACAGCAACGGCCCGCGCGCTGCAGGCCGCTGCTTCGCCGGGACACCCCGCGCGCGACGGCGCGCGCAAGGTGGCAGCGCGTACTTCGACGCTACTTCATCGTAGAAGAGCGGCGCGTTCAACCAGCCAGCCAGGAGGGAGTAGGGGTCACCTGCAGGTGAGCGGGCTGAGGTGACCTGGGGGCACTCCGAATCCCATCGCATCACCTGCGGGCCAGGACTCAAGAATGTGAACTCCGCGTTCTTACCCTGCTCGGCATCTTTGATGAACCTCCCGCAGAAGGCCCGTCTCGTCCGAACCATCACATGCGTCGCTCGCGGCCGTGGCGCCCTGTGCGACGGCGGCCGCGCACGACGCCACGCTCGCCATGGCGCGAAGCACCGGCATGTCGGTCGGAAAGGCGGCCGACGCGGGATGCTCGGTCGACGAATCCGCGCCGAACTTGAGCCAAAATAGCTACGGACCGCTCACCTGGTGCTCTG
Organism: Prorocentrum cordatum; assembly: GCA_963575745.1. Classification (NCBI taxonomy): domain Eukaryota; class Dinophyceae; order Prorocentrales; family Prorocentraceae; genus Prorocentrum; species Prorocentrum cordatum. The sequence continues at coordinate 83,679 of CAUYUJ010021569.1, read as the reverse complement.
GGATGCCTTGGCGTCGGCGTCCGTCTTGGGCCGCCTCGGAGGGCGCGGCCCGTATTGGGGCCCTCTTGGAGTTCTCTTCGGCCTTCTTGGGGGCCTCCGACGGCACACGGAACGTTCTCTTGGCGGCCTCTTGATGCCCTCCGGGGCCCCTCTCAGGCAATCTTGCGGCTCTCTGTGGTTGCCATCGGGCCCTCATTGGACCCATGGGTCGTCATGCCGTTCTCTTGGGGGCCTCGAGGGTCGTCTTGGGGCAGCCTCGGAGGCCCGCGGCGCCGTCGTCCCGACGAACAACGAAAACAATGTACAATCAATGTGTATGGCCTCCTCAGGCCGCCACGGGGATCCTCTTGGGAGGCTCGTGTGCCGTCCTCGGAGCCTCTTGGGCAGTCTTGGGGGGCTTGCGTGGGCTTGGGGGCCCTCGTGGGGCCCTCTTCGGGGTCTCGTGTGGCACTCTTGGGCTTTCCTAATGGCCTCTCCGGGCCCTCTTGGGACCCTCTGGGGCTCTCTATAGCCGTCCTGGGTGCCTGCTGGGCCGTCTTAGGGCCCTCGTGGGGGGCCTCTGGTGCCGTCTTGGGGCAACCGCGAGGGCCCTCAGAACCGTCTTCGGCGAATCTGGGCCCGACACACCGGGCACCAAACAAACGATGGAAGCTATATAGACATCCCACGTTCTTCGCCCTCCTCGGGCCGCCTGGGGGGTCCTCTGGGGAAGGGGCCCCGCTCCTCCCGGCACTCCTCCTCCTCCTCCTCCCCTTCTTCCTCCTCTTCCTCCTCCTCCTCCTCCCTCATCCCTCATCCCTCCTCCTCCTCCTCCTCCTCCTCCTCCTCCCTCCTGACTCTCGTCGTCCTTGTCCTCAGCCTCCTCGTCGCCATCCTCCTCCCGCCTCCCGCGCAGCCTCCGCCCCCCTCGCCGCGGCAGGCGCCTGCCCGTTCATGCCCGCGAGGGCGGCGTCGGAGCCCTCGAAGCTGTCGAAGGAGATGAATCCGAAGCCCCGGGAGCTTCCTCCGCCGCGCCGGGGCGCTCGGCGAGAGACGCGCCGGAGGAGAGGAGGAGGAGGAGGAGGAGGAGGAGGAGGAGGAGGAGGAGGAGGAGGAGGGAGGAGGAGGAGGAGGAGGAGGAGGAGGAGGAGGAGGAGGGGGAGGAGGAGGAGGAGGAGGAAGAGGAGGAGGAGGAGGAGGAGGAGGAGGAGGAGGAGGAGGAGGAAGCCCCGGGCGCTCGGCGAGAGACGCACCGGAGGAAGAAAGGCCAGCTGGTCGATCTCTTTCGGGGGGCGGGGGGCGGAGGGGGAGGAGGAGACCGGGGAGAGGCAGGGGCAGAGTGCGGCGGGGAGGCGGGGGGAGGAGGGAGAGGAGAGGGGGAGGGGTGACGGCGGGAGGGGACGACCAGGGCGAGGAGGGCGCAGTGGCGGGTAATTACGGGGGGGGGGGGGGGCGGGGGGAGATGAAAGCCTGGATGGGGCCGGGGCGATGGGAAGAGTGAGGGGCGGAGGGAGAGGGCGGAGGGGCAAGCTGGGTGCGCTCGCGGGCGAGGGGGGGAGGGATCGGAGGGCCAGCGGGGTCGCGGCGGGGATCTGTCCCCGCCCCCCCCCCCCAGGGGGGGGGGCGCGCCGAGGCCCGGAGAGTCACAGCGACAAGCCCAGCGCGCCTGCACTCCCAAGACTTGGCGCCACTCGTTTTGGAGGGGCCGAGGGAGGGCGGAGGCATAGGGGAAAGAGAGCTATGCACATACACCGACTCTGGCCAGGCCCATCCTGAGCCCAGGATCGGTGCATACGCCCTCTTACCTTGGCCAGGAAGGTACATGCACCGATCCTGGGTCAAGGATGGGCGTTGTCAGGATCGGTGCATGTGCATAGTTCTCTTCGCACGAGAGGTAGGACCCGGAACCACCTTGGACCCGCCCTGTGTCGCAGGCGGGACAAACCGACCCTCGTTTGCGAACCCACCCCGAGCCTGCCGCGAGACGGACTGGAGAGTGGAAAGTGGGTGCTCGGCGTGGGCTGGGCATAACCAAGTGGTAAGGGCGAATGTCAAGAAGTGCCGCGCCACTGATTGTCATAGGGCCTCGTGAAGCCCGCGCCCGCGGTCTGGACGCGAAGAATGCCAAGGCGACGGTGGATAGAGAGTGCGAGCACAGCCGGCCGAGGAGGAGCCGCAACCGGGTCGATTGTTCGCTTCTTGCGAAAAGTCCAGCGAGATCCCCCAACTCCGAGGTCCGCACGCGCGCCTTCACTTCTCCCCACAAGTCCTTAACCAGAACTCAGACTCAGGACATTGAAATTACCTCTGGGCCTCCACAGACGGCGTCCCCGCGGTCGCAGAGGGCTTCGAAATTGGGTTGATCAGAAGGGCTGTGCTCACAAAGGCCCCCAAACCGTCTGGCGTGCACATGTACTCCGTGCGCACTTATCTGCGGGCAAACCCGCGTAGCTCCATGCCTAGCATGCATACATCATGCATGCGCTATGTTTGCATACAAGCACACATGCCAATATAGTCTGCACGAATTCCTTGTGCAACGTTTCAAACCGCTGGCAAACATCGCAATACAGTTGCGTACTGTTGACGGCAACACGCCCCTGAGGCACGGCAGACGGAGGATGCGGTTGTTCTGAATTTCAGGTGGGGTCATCAAATCAGAGGTCCCTGCCAGCTGGCGAAACCAACGTTCTCCGACACATCCCTGTAGGGAAATACGTTTTGAGCACTCTGGAGAAGCCTGTTTTGTCTGGCCCATCGAAGACACTTGCTATAGGGTTTGCCATCAGACTGAAATGGGCCCTCCGCAAATAACTGGTTCTGGTGCCTTCCAAGAGACCCTCATTTCGCCCTGTGTAGGAACTTGGTGGGAACTGAAGGGAATATCGTGGGCCATCCGAAAGGACCTTGGGCCCTCTGAAAGAATTCTGAGAAGGGAGCAGTTGTCGGCCCTCCGAAAAGCACTCACTCTGGCTCCTTGTAAAGACCTTTTTCGGCCCTCCGAAAGAAAAACATTTGGGACCCTCCACGAGGATCGTCTGAACCCCCCGAACAAAAAAACCTTTGGCCCTCGCAAGATCTAGCTAGCCTCACGAGATCTAGCTAGGGCATGGGCCATGTGACGGGAACTCTTGGGTCGTTTGACGAAACCTCTTCGGCCGTCCGAGCCAGCTGCTTGAGAAGAGGCGTATCCGTCCCCCGCAAAAGTTTCTGGCCCTCCGAAGGGATATCTTCCGATCCCCAAATCAGTTTCTTGCGGGGCGAGAATGCGATCACGATGCAAATTGTTTGGCCTGACCCCAAATCCCCAGGCACCTCACAGTTGGGGCTCAGGGAGCCCAAGGTACATCCTGAAGCCGTACGTCACAATACACCTTCTCCGGCACTGCTTTCAGGTAGTTCACAATACAAGCTGTCAAGAGGGTGCGGACTGGCGTCGGTGACTTCCATCTTCGGGGATCCTGGATCCCGGGCCAGTCGGGCGCTGCAGGATCCTGCAAGTCTAGCGCTCGTGCTGACCCACGTTTGCACTGACCCCTGTCTCTTGAGCCCCGCCATATTTCCCCATTCCCCTATCCGGAGATGAGATGACCACTGTTCCTTGTTGATCCGCCACGGTGCCTTGTGCATGTTGAGGTGTGGAGAGATGCCGAGGTCTGCCTCGTAGGGCTCATGGTGATCCAACCGGGGCCCGGGGCCGCAGACTGCGGCGCTTCCCTCGCGCCCGCTCGAGGATGGTGCACTTCCAGCATGGCAGCTGATGCCCAACCCCCCCTTCCACGCGTGCCCGCTCGAGGACGGTGCACTTCCCGCGCGGCAGGTGATGCCTGACCCCACCTTCCATGCGTGCCCACTCGAGGATCGCGCATTTCCCGCACGGCTGCGCTAGTGCCTGAACCCCCCTTCCACCTTCCCCGCGTGCCCGCTCGAGGATCGCGCACTTCCCGCATGGCTGCTACCTGCCATACCCCTCATCCCACACGCACCTGCTCGAGGATCGTGATTTCCCGCGTCCACAGGCGCTGCTCCCAAGCGCTCCAGGGCCTCCCAAGCCACGATCCCTAGCTAAAAACGATGGGTATGCGCCCCGCGCTTCCAAGACGGCCCGTGCAAACAACCAAGGATACCAAGGTCCAAGATGCCTTGAAGACGGCCCCGGGTGGCCCTACGGCGGCGGAATAGTTAACTGGTCAAGGAGGCCCAAGATGCTTCCAAGAAGGCCCAAGAGGCATCCAAGACGGACCCGAGACGGTCCAAGACGGCCTGCGGTGGGACCCACGACGGCCTTGGAAGGCCCTTCGACGGCCCAAGACGGTGCCACGATTGCCCCCAAAGGCCCACCATACTGCCAAGAGGGCCCCAAGACGGCCCAAAAGAACCTCAAGCCAGCGTAAGAGGGTCCCAAAACGGACCCAAGGAACCCCAAGACTGCCTCACAGGAGGCCAAGGCAGCTCAAAGACGACCCAATCCAGCTACATCCTCATTCTCCTCCTCCTCCTCCTCCTCCTCCTCCTACTTTTTCTCCTCCTCCTCGGGCCTCCTCTTCGTCGTCGTCATCGTCTTCGCAAGCATCCTCATCCTCATCCTCATCCTCATCGGCATCATCATCAGCATCGTCATCGTCATCGTCACGAGCACCATCAACATCATCAGCATCAGCATCACCATCGTCGTCGTCATCATCAGCATAACCATCGTCGTCGTCGACACCATCACCACCTTCATTCATCATCATCATCATCACCACCACCATCATCATCATCATCATCATCAGCAGCAGCATGATTATCATCATCATGAGTATCATCATCATCATCATCATCATCATCATCGTCATTATCGCCATCGTCATCATCCTTATCGTCATCATCATCATCGTCCTCCACCTCCTCATCATCACCAACAACATCATCATTATCGTCATCGTCACCGTCATCGTGATCATCAGGATCCTCATCCCCATGCTCATCCGCATCCCCATGTTGATGTTCATACACATCGTCACCCTCATATTCACTATCATCAGCATCATCCGCATCATGATCATATCCAACATCATGACCATGATTAGCATCCTCACTTTCATCATCATTATCATCATTATTCTCATCTACATCGACATCATCATCATAATCGTCATCGTCATCATCAACCTCACCATCACCATCATCGGCATCAACATCAGCATCACCGTCGTCGTCGTCGTCATCATCATCATAATCGTCGTCATCATCATCGTCAGTCATCGTCTTCATTCATTATCATCATCCTCCTCCTCATCATCCTCATCCTCATCCTCGTCCTCGTCATCATCATCATCATCATCATCATCAGTATCGGCATCATCGTCAACATCATCATCATCATCATCCTCGCCACCATCATCGTCCTCATTATGATCCCCATACCCATGCTCATCCGCATCCCTATGTGCATGTTCATATCCATCGTAATCTTCATCTTCAGCATCATCAGCACCGTCATCATCATGATCAACATCATCACCATCAGCATCATCATCATCATCCTCATCATCATCATCATCCACATTACCATCATCAGCATCATCATCACCGTCACCATCATCAGCACCAGCATCATCATCACCGTATTCGTCGTAATTATCATCGTCGTCGTCATCACCATCAGCATCGTCATCATTCATCATCATACCCATCCTCACTCTCGTCATCATCATCATCGTCGTCAACACCACCATCATCATCATCCTCATCATCACCATCATCATCATCATCTTCATCATCCTCGTCACCGTCATCGTTCTCATCATTTTTTTCTCCCTCACGTCGACCACGGCGGCTGGATGCCTCGACAACTTCGCATGGCCACTGCCCCCGGACATGGAGGGAAGCCGGGCTGCGTGGGCAGCCGACCACCAAAGAATACGGAGACGTTAACAAGCACGTGGCAGGGACAGCGAAAGAGCACCCGTGACAATTATTGCCCGGGGGCCAGGGCGGAAATGTTACTTAAGACCGGGTTTTTCGTTAGGCGCGAGGAGGGAGACGAGGAGAGGAGGACGACGCGAAAGGAGGAGAGGGGGAGAGAGGCGGAGGAGAAAAGAAGTGCAGCGGCGACACCTGTGGATTACCCTACAGGGCCACCCGAAACACAGAAGAGGAAAGAGCCAACATCGGGCCTGCGAACATGCACGCCAGAAAATATCCGACGGGCCACAAAAGCCACGCACGTATGGCGGCCTGGGCGCGAAGCCATTCCTGAAGTAAAGTGTAAAGCCTTCGGTTGACGGCGCGACGAAAGAGGGAGAAGAGGAAGAAAGAAGCGACAAATCTGACTACTGCTCGCGCTGCCGGCGCCGCGCCACGCGCAGCAGTGACTCCAGGGCAGGGTGCCCGCGGGCACCCTCCCGCAGCATGGCCGGCAGAGCGCCCGCGGCCACGGCGACTTGCAATGACTCTGACCGAACTGACGCCTGTACACGATAAGCGGCATACACGGTGAGAGCGCGCAGCATCGTTGCGCGCTCTCTGGAGCAACCAGCGTCACGCCGAATCAGAGTCGAATGCCCCAAGTTCAGGAAGCAAGCCAACCTGTCCTCCGCGACTGGGGCCGCCAGCCCTGCGTGCTGGCGGCAGAAACTGTGGTACGTCGCGCAATCGCTGTAGTGTTCGATGCTGTCGTTCCCACGCCCGCACCCCAGAAGACAGCCGGCGCGCCCCTGGAAGCGGCGAGCAGTGCACCAGCCGTTGAAGGCAGTCCGAATGAAGGCCGCGCCGATCCTCGGCGTGCCTCTGGCGGTGAGGACCCTGCAAACTGACATCATTCTGGCGGGGCGGCGACCGGCAAGAATAGCAAGAGGCCATCGGTCAAGCCGTTGACGAGCGTGCGGGAGCGCCGCGGACACGCGCGGGCGCAAGACCGCCACGGCCCGCCGTTGCCAGGTCTTCCTCGCGTCCTCGTCGAGCGGGTCGGCTTCCAGAAGGGAGACAGCAACCCCTCTGGATCGTTCGGCTGCCGTCACCGCGTCCGCCGCCTCGACGAGCCTACGCAGCGAGCAGCTCCCAACCCATGCTATAACACCAAGGCTGACACCGTCCGCACCCGCGCTGCTCAATCGGCCGAGCAGCCGCTCGGCTCGGTCCCGCGCTCGAAGGCCCCCATTGACACGGTCCTCGTAGTGGCAGGTCCGTGCGGCAGCAGCAGTCGCCTGCGAGGCCAGGGAACTGAACTCGCAGCCCATGCCCAAGTCCACGAGCGATTGCAGAACGCCCGGGGTCACCCAACCCGCCGGCCCAGGCACGAGCCGGAGGAGTGCTCGCGATTCTTCCGCAAGCACCGTCGCTGGGACGCGCTCCAGCTGAGCGACGAACATGAGCACGCTAAGGACGTACACCCGGTACGCCTCCACCGTCAGGCGGAGCCCAGCGCCTCCATCGTTCTCATCATGGTCAGCATCCCCATGCTCATCCGCATCCCCATGTGCATGCTTATCTCCATCGTCATCTTCAACTTCATCAACATCATCAACATCGTCATCATGGTCGCCGGTGATGGGGGGTCACGCAAATGGGGGGTCAAGAAAACACGCTTTTCGCACGCTTGTAGAGCCCTTTGTTGCACTGCACCTTTTTGTATATCCTCGGCGCCGATATCCGGCCCGCCTTTCGCTGCGCGGTGAACGCCGCGCTGAGTTCTATGTGGGCCACAGAGAGCTCGTCTCCCAGCCCTAACCCGGCGGGTTACGCGGCGGCATGAGGGCCGCGCGCGCGGCCGCGGCGCCCAGCAAAAAGTGGATGCACTTTTTCGGTTTTCTTCATTTCGTGCAATGCAGCATTGGGCTCCTTGAAGGACACTTTCGAACCACTTTTTGACCCACTGGGGCAGTTTAGGGGCACTTTTGGGACACTTTCATGCATTGCAACTTTTGGTCGCCAGCCAATTTCGTGTATCCAAATGTCTGACCAGGTGGCCTTCGTGCGGTGCGCAGACCGCAATTATCTGGCGACACTAGCAGTTACGCCTCGAGCTTGGGAGAGCCACCGTCAGACATCCTGCGGGCATACCGATCGTCGCACACGTTGCGAGCAGGGCCTCAGTTTCCAATTGCTCCTTTTGGGATGCGTGCGCAGACCCCCCATTTGAGTGAACCCCCCATCACCGGCTGGCCAGCATCATCACCATCATCATCATCATCATCATCATCCTCATCCTCATCAGCAGCATCACCAGAATCATCATAAAAATTAACCATGGCCATAGTCATGTCATCACCACCACACACAAAAATCATCGTCATCGTCGCTGGTGATCATCATCAACATCACCACCACCAGCATCATCATCACCATCACCATCGTCATCGCCATCATCATCATCATCATCATCATCATCATCATCATCATTTTCATTTTCATCATCATCATCATCATCATCAGCATCATCATCATCACGTCTTTTTCATAATTCTCTTCACCACCATCACCACCATCAGCATCATTATCATCACCATCACCAGCATCAGCATCAGCACCAGCACCAGCACCGGCACCAGCACCAGCATCAGCATCAGCATTAGCATCAGCATCAGCATCGTCATCATGACCAGCATCATCATCGTCATCGTCGTCATCGTCATCGTCATCGGCATCGTCATCATCCTCGTGATCCGCATCATTCTCATCACGGCTCTCCCAAACTTGGAGATGCGATATTACACGCCTCGCCACCCAAACAGTTGGGCTGGCAAGGTGGCGGGACTTGCCGCAGGATATACACTCCCTCCCCCACCCGACTGGGGGCGAACCCGTAATCAAGCCATCACACCAAGACAACGTGCTCTTCGCGGGAACACCTGGATCGTGATTTGCACTATTTGTGAAACAAAAAAGGGGCGAGTGGGACGGCATATTTCCTGCTGCGCACAGACCCATCATCCCTGTCCAAAAATCATATGAATGGCACCGGGCGACAAAATCTGGATCATGCTCGGACGCCCCGCGATCACTTTGAAATGGCTCCTTGACAAAGGATCGGGGTGCCCTGGCCAGTGCGGCGCGCCTCGCGGGCTTCGCGCGCCAGTCTGGCGTCTGCGTATGGTTTCCGCTGATTGTCGATGGCGACCCACGTTCATGCTGAGACTCTGGTGCCACTTGTGGTGGGAAGGCGGGCGGGCGTGAGCGACGCGGCCGTCCTTCCGCGGGGGGGGTAGCTTGACCCCTCCCCCCCTCCCCTTGGGTCTATATGGGGGGGAAACTAAATGGAGCGTTTCAGACGGCCCAAAATGGCTCCAAGAGGGCTGAATCCCCAAGAGGGGATCCAAGATGGCCCAAAAAACCTCAACATGGCGCATCCAAGACGTCTCACGATAGTCTTCAGTATACCTCCAAAGCATCCCAAGGCAGCCCCAAGGCGGCTCCAAGTCCTTTGAGTGTTCCAAGGCACCTCCTAAGGGGCTCCCAATCCTCCAAACACGTGAGAAACCATGTGTTATTTTCGCTGTTTCACCCCCGACCGTTTCGGTACCGAGGACGAGGAGGAGGAGGAGGAGGAGGAGGAGGAGGAGGAGGAGGCTGCTGAGGCCTCAGGATGACCCCAAGATGGCCCAAGAGAGCCCCACGGGGCGCACACGAGGCGCCCCAGAGCAGTGCGAGAGGGCTCCAGGAGGCCGTTGTTCGACCTCCGCGGGGGGAACCGAAATTCCGCCGCCTCCCCTGTTTTGAACGAGGGGGCCCAAGATTGTCCCAAGGAGGCCCCCTGACGGCTCAAAAGAGCCCCGAGAGGGCCCAAAGGCTTCCAAAACGGCGTCGAGACGGCCCCAAGGGGTCTTCGCACAGGCCTCCAAGAAGCTTCCCAGAAGCTCCCGGAACGAAACCTTCGCGAAGGCGACTTGTCGTCGTCGACGTCATCGTCGTCGTTTTCAACTTGCCCGGCATCGTACCTGGACGGGCTGGTGAGGATGCGCGAAGAAAGTTGAATCCCACCAGCCCTCTGGGCGTAGGTGGTTTAAAGAGCTGTTGTATTCTCTCTGCCCAAACCCCTCCTTCCCGTGCTCGGGGGAGAGGTTATCACTGTTCCCTATTAAGAAACACCCCATCCCCCCACCTGGCCGGCAGCCAACCCGGAACCATGGGGCCCCCCCCCCATCCCTGTCACAAAAAAAACATACAAAATGCACATTGCGGGGCCCACCCTGCCAACACCCACCACACTGCCTATCAAAAAACAAGACGAAGTGTTCAGTGCAGCAAAATCTGGACAGTGCGCTGGCGCCCTGTAAGCATGTTGTATTGTTGTTTGACAAGGATGGCGGGGCACCCTTAGTGAAGCCGCTTTGTGCATGACCACCATCCGTGTCAAAAACAATACAAAGTGCACGTTGCGACAAAGTCGTGGGCATTGTGCTTGCCAGCCGCGATCACTTTGGATTGTTTGTTGACAGGGACGGCGGTGGTGCCCGCATGATGATGTTTGCTGTGCGCAGGCCCGGAACAATGCTGACGCCCCCCACATCAGCATCTGGACCATGCGGACGGGGGGGCATCACGTTTTTTACAAGTGTGTCACACCAACCGCATGTGGAGCCCGCGGCGAGCGTCGCGCACCTGGCGTCCGCTTTGGCTCCCAATGGCTGTCCATCCAGTGGCGACCCCTGGCTATGCCGAGACTCGGATGCCACTTATGGGGTGGGAGGGCGGGTGGGAGTGAGCTAGACGGTTTGCGTGCGGAGAGGGTGTCTTGATCCCTCCCCCTACCCCCTCCCTTGGGCCTGGGAGGGCGACGGGGGGGGGCGACCCTTGGAGCGCACAAGATGGGCTAAAATGGTTCCAAGAGGGCCTCAGGGAGCCCAAGGTGGACTCCAAGATGGCACAAAATAGCCGAATATGGTTTAAGATAGCCTCTGGCATGCGTCTGAAAGGCGCCAAGACAACCCCAAGACGGTTCCAAGTGCCCTTCGAGCCTTCCTAAACACCCTGCAAGAGGCAAACTTCCTTCACAAACCAAAGGAAAACCAATGCTGCCTGCCTTCTGGTGTTTTCGCTTCCGATGGGCATTTGAAACCTCAACATGGCGCCAATACAAACTAATCGTCCTCCAAAAACCTCTCACAACAACATATCTCCAAAGCCCGACTCATCATCCTCTTTGTCATCGCATGTTCCATCTTTCCTTGTTTCTTGCCTTCTCCCGCCTGTTCCTCATCATCTTCATCGTGCCGCTGTTTTCCTCGCGATCCTCTTCCCCCCTCCCTCTCCTTCTCCGATTTCCTCTTCCTCCTCCTTTTCTTCCTACGAGAAACCCTCGCAACAATTGGACATGAAAGAGAAAACTCATCTGCACACACCTTCGCAGAACATCTCCTGCCATCCCCAGCCGAAAACTTGGCCATGTGCTGAAGCCTCCTTTGAACATTCTGGACAATACGACCACTCACGATATACTTTGGCAATATGTTGAACACGCGTATCATGCCAAAAATGGAGCGCCGTAGAATGGCCAGGCGGCCTGGTGCAATACGATCAAACAGCGATTTGTGAAATGTCTGAGTTGTCAACAGCTGGGCGGAACAACGCCGAAGGCGAGAGAGGGGGGAACAGGGCCTGCAGCAACTTTGAATAGCAGCCCAAGAGCAGCAATACACCGACACATACATAACAGAGCAAGGTTCTGTTCTCGCAAAACTCTCTGCCGATGCGACAACCTCGACCAACAACCAAAACTGCAAATCGCCGAATTGCTTGGGGATTTTTTTGCGTGATAGATAGCCGGGGCGTGGCATTTGAAGTAACACGGGACGTGGCATTTGTAGTATATGACAATCTCTTTGACGCTCTAAGAACGCCTTGTCCGGAGGAGCGCTCTGAGGCGCCAGCAAGCTTCTGTGGCAAAGTGTTGCGCCGCTAGATGCATGTCCATACGTGGGTCAAATATAGCACGAAATGTGTTGAGCAATCCACCAAGCGGGCACGTCCTATCTAGGATACGCATGCTTTCTTTAGACGGCTCGAACAGCACATGGTTTGCATGCCCCCGCGTATGCAGTACTTGCTGACTGGCATGCGCCAACTTGTTCGAGTACCGCGCTGCCCATGGCGGTGCCGCTGAGCACGCGCCAGCAATTCAAATCGTCTGCAAAGACCGTTTCAAGGAAACCCAGAAGTGCGATCGCCTCGCTCGCGCCAGAGCAGACACATTCCAGAAAGGCGGCCCCAGCGCAGTCCCGTGGAAGACCATGTCCTTCAGCTCGAGAAGTTCTGAGAGCACGCCGTCAACGACAATGCGAGCTGTTATGGGCGCGAGCCAAGATGATCTGACTTTCAAGAACGCGTCGTCAACGCCTTTCATCTTCAGTTGTTCCACCAACCGCGCGGCGCGCACTCGGTCGAAGGCACCTGAAAACGCCCGAGCAATATAAGCCCACGCGCTTGCCGCGACCAATTTCCCAATTCCAGCTGCAAACGGCGAAGGCGAGTGCATCTTTGCACCCGCGGCCTCAGCGATGCGCAAACTGGTTCTGGCCGCATGCGCCTGTGGCCTCAAAGAACGGCAAAAAGAAACTAGCGAACACCCTCTCGGCGGATTTCGAGATGTGCGACGTCAAACGGATGCCTCTGTAGTTACCTGGCTGCGACCGTCTGCTTCTCTTGAGTAATGGGAACATCCGATGAACTTTCCGCGAGGCGAATAATGCAAGCTAGAGGAAGCGCAAACTCACGGGCACACCGCGTCAGGAGGAGAGCGGAGATGGCATCTGGGCCAACACTGGAATCTTCCCGCAATTTACGTAGCAGTCGAAATACGGTTCGCACTCGAACGGGTGCAAGACCAGGCATAAATTGATCTGGATGTTCACTTGCATTAGAAACCTCATTTTCCAATGTGGCGGGTAAACCTAAATTTCGCACTGAAGCACGTCTTGAATAAATCTGCTCTGCCTTGTCGAGCGGTTGCCCAACGATCAAAACCATCCAGCAGAGGAGGGATCGATGGATACGAAGACTGACCAGCCCAGAGCAACAATGCATTGCACAGCGATCACCACTCGATCGATGAAGGCTTCAATGCAACAGTACGCTGCCGACTGCGAGCTACGTACTTCGCGTGCTCGCTCCGAAGACCGTTCGGACATAACTTCTGTTTGTGCGCGTACTTTGCGGTGCCGATCGCCTGGTCTTCTGGTCGATCAGTTACCGGCATCTGTCATTCAACCAAAAATTAAATGAATCTCGAGAGGACGTCTGGTGCCTCGGAATACACGTCTTTCCAATATGTGTCGGGTGCCCAGAAAACTTCGCAACAACAACCTCGGCGTCGCAACCTCGAACAAATCCCGCCAATCAGTAGAACACAAAACGTTGCATGGACCACTCCAATCAGCGGCGCTAAAAATGCCACTGCTCACGAGTGACTGGCTCTGAAGAAACAAAAAAAACGCACAACGAAACGCGGGCAAGGACAATTCTGTGGTCGCTGATATCCGGCAAACCTTGCAAACAACGTCGGACAACAAATCCGTAATAACATAATCCAACACATAAGCTCCACGCGTAGGCTGCCCCACCTTGCCCATCAGCCCCATTATGCCGCACATGTGCTACAGCTCCTTCCCCTCCAGGGTGTTGTTGCGCGAATATACACAATAATGGTAGGCACCGCCACGTGGCGCAAGGACTCCCACTCCAACTCTGAAGAGCGAGCAAAAACGACGTCACCATGACAAGGGGGCGGTACCACACAACGAACAAAACTGGCCCTTGATTCGTGTGAAGAATATGCCAACTGCGTTCATATTCAGAATAACCCAAAACATGGAGAATACTGGAAACAAACGGTTCCGTTGCTAACAACACGATGCCTCCCCCTTTCCTCCCACCCTGCCGGTCCAGCTTGGAGGCCTGAGCGCAGCCATCGAAAACAATATGGCGAACAAAAGGGTTCAAAAGAGTTTCAATGATGGCAAGTGCATCCAGGGGCCACGCTTGCTGCACCGTGGTGCAACTCAGCACTGTGAGAAACAGAATCGCGCAGGCTAACGTGCATGATGGTGAACCATAGATCTGGAACTGGCGACTCAAGCTCGGATTTCCGCGAGCTGTCGCCAGGAAGGCGTTGGGAACCCACGTGGACATGCCACAGGCGGCGCTTGGGCAAGAGAGCATCATGGGAACGAGGACCACGGCGACGAGCTCGTCGGATGTCCAACTGGCGGGGCCGCTTTTCTGCCATAGAATGGCGGGCGGACCAAATATCGTGACTTCGCTTGAACGGGTGCACGTCATGTTGAAGGGCGGCCCCAAGCCACCCCTATGGGATAGAGAAAGGGGCATAAGGAGGTAAGAAAGTGCCCGTCACATCGTCCTGGCACTGCTTGAAGCCAACCTCCGTATTCACGATAACGTGCCGCTCCTTCGAGCCGTCCACCTTACACAAGGTCTCCACGTTCGTTCTGGAGGCGGTGCCCGACTCCTTGACCAAGCTCTCTGCCTTCCCGAGGGCGTAGTTCTGCTTCTTCTGGTAATGTGTGCGGGCGGGCTCCGCCTGGAGCACGGTGCCCTCGCTTTTAAGATCAGACTTGGAGGCCTGAGCGCGGGACAAAAACGATTCAGCCATGGCAGGGCTGCAGAATTCGACCCGCGTTCCCTTGGACAATCTCTGGTTGTTGTAGTGGCCCGTGAAATCGTTGCCGAAACCGACTGGGCGGAACGAAGGGCAATGTGTTTTCAAGAATTTCTCCATCTCCTGGATCCTGGCGTCCTCTGAGAATCCCCCCTCCCAGCCACCCCACGAAAGCGACGCGGCGGAACGAAGGATCGAGACGGTTCACGGTATTGAAACTCACCTACCCCCGCGATGGTCCCAAGAGGTCGAGCATGGCTTGAGCTAGCCTCCGACATACCGCCAAGAAGGCTCAAGACAGCCTCAAGATGGTCCAAGATAGCTGACCATGGCTCAGGATCAGCCTCCGACAGCCTCTAGCCGAACATGTCTCAAATAGCCTCCAAGAGGCCTCAAGAAACCCTCCGACCTTGTCGGCATGGGCTGGTAGGGACACGCGATGCGTCAAACATTCACAATTAAAATTGTCT
The DNA here is from genome assembly GCA_963575745.1 of Prorocentrum cordatum. Classification (NCBI taxonomy): domain Eukaryota; class Dinophyceae; order Prorocentrales; family Prorocentraceae; genus Prorocentrum; species Prorocentrum cordatum. Next base: position 68,634 of record CAUYUJ010021569.1, on the reverse strand, counting down.
GGCGAGTGCGGATTGGCGTCGGCGACAAGATGTTCTTCAGGTAATTCGCAATACAGCTTGCCTGGCTGGACGCCCGTTCCCCAAGACACTTCACATAACAATGTGTGGGGATTCAAGAACCCGCCGCACACCGTGTGGACGTATGCCAACCCTGAGACTCCAGGACATCCATTGATTTTTGGCGTGGGAACGTCACGTTTCCCATGACAAAACCATCGAAACCCAAGAAACCCAGGGCACCCTGGAGGCAAGCGGGGAGTTTCTTGGGCTGGGCCCCCGATGCAGGCAGGGCCGCCCCAGGGGGCAAGGCCGCCGCGCACGCGGTAGCCCTGGCCCACTCACTATACAACAGCGCCCGTGCACGAGGGCCCAAGACCGCCGAGCGCGGCGGCCCTGGCACAGGCCGGCGAGTCTCGAACTCGTCCCTGCCCCTAAGATCGGCAAGCCAAAGGCGATGGCAATCTCAGGGGATGTGCCCTCAGGCACGGAGGGATTCCTTGAGATCCGCACCGGGGCAGGCTGATGCCCAGCATAGGGATGGGGATAGGCTTCCAGCTGGTAGACGGGCTGCGCGCAGAACCACACATGCGCCAGTGCGGAGCGGCGCGGACCACCTGCGCTGGAGGGAGATCCTGCTCGGGTGAGCAAGGCTTGTGCTCAGCAACAAAAATCTCGAACAGCGCTGCGGCACACTTTTCGCGAGCGCCAGCGAAGCTGCGGCGCGAAGCCCTCGCAGTCTGCGAGCGGGCCTCGTGGGACGGGGCCCAGAACGAGGCTGGCCCGGAGAGAAGGGGACTGGCGCTGCGAATCGGTGCCCGAGGAGCCAGGGCCACCACGCACGCGGCGGCCCGTGCCCGGCCGGCGCGAAGAACATACAGTGCGCGCGAGGGGGCAGGAGCGCAGCACGCGCGGCGGCCCTCGCCGCTGCGCACGGCAGACGCCGGCGCGGCAAGTGCCAGGGTTGGCCCGCACGCGGCGGCCCCTGCGCCAACTTCTGCATGGCAGAACGCAGCGCTCCGCCGCGCGCGGCGGCGGCCCTGGCCAACTTTCCCTCTACAGCAGCCAGGTGGGCGAGGGGCCAGTGCCGCTTCCCGCCCAGCTGCCCTGGCCTCCGTGCGCACGTGGTCTGGGGAGCAGGCGGAAGAACGAGAAAGAGGAAGGACATAACAACGAACACCGGAGGCAGAGGGAGGAAACCAGGACGAGGAGGACGAGGTGGGGCAAAGCAGAGCTCCGTCACCGCTACGTCAACGATTGCATGGGCTCGCTGAGCAATCCGCCCGCATCTGTTGCGTTGCAGGCAGAGGAACTCTTGCCCACCCCGCTGCGATTGCACGGGGAAGGGGAGTCAAAACCCTACGCCGTCGAGGTGCAATGCTTTCGGGATGGACGGGCGGACGCAATCTCTCAAGTTTCGTGCGGCCAAAATCACTAAATCCCTACTTCCCTGATACTCCTCCTCCTCCTCCTACTCCTCCTCTTGCTGATCCTCCTCAAACTCCTTCTCGCACTGCCTCCCTCACTTCCTCTCTTCCTGCTTCTATCACTGCACCCTCCTCCGTCCTCCCTGTCTCCCCTTACCTGCTCGTGCTCATCCTCATCTTCATATTCCTCGTTTTCTCTTACTCGCCCTCCTCATCGTCGTCCCTGTTCCTCGTCCCCCAATCCTTTTGGGCCACTCCTTCTTCCTCCTCCTCCTCCTCCTCCTCCTCCTCCTCCATCTCATCTTCCTCCAATCCCCCCATCGCCCTCGCAGAAGGCTGGAGCCAGGAAGCCGCGGCCTACGTCCGGGTCTCGCATGATCTTCGCGAACAGAAGCACCCCGAAGGCGGAGAAGGTGTCGTACAGCATCTTCTCGTCCACCTTGGCGCGGCAGGAGGGAGGGAGGGAGGGAAGGAGGCAGGAGGGAGGAGGGGCGTGACTGTAGGCCTCCCAAGTGGGGTCCGAGTAGATGGGGTCGGAGGATCGCGCCGCATCCCCGATGCCTCGTCGACGTCGGCAACGCATCGGCAACGTCGGCGTGGAGAAAATCGGGCTCCGCATCGAGCCGCATCGGCGATGCCTCGGCGATGGGGCGCGATGCTCCGACCCATCTGCTCGGACCCCATTTGTGAAGGGGCCCTGGGACACACTAATAGATACACTCAAATAAAACGATTCCCCATATTTTCGCATATTTTCTGGGTTTCTGTCTTCCCGCCCAATTCCCATATTTTCCCATATTTTCTGGGGAATCGACGATTCATTGTGTCTGTGTGTTTTTTCCCCTCCTGAATTTGGGAGGCCTGAACGCCTGATGTTAGACTCTTGCTTCCTGTTCCCCGCGCGACTGTGTGCCTCCCAGCCTCCAGGCCGCAGTCCCCGCCCACGATAATCCGTCCCACCTCGCCTGATCTGACCCCATCCACTCCCCTCCCTCTGAGCGACCAGGATGCGTACGAAAAAATAAGCACGATGCCCCAAAACATATGTTGCCAAACACCGGCACGAGCCGCTGCTGGGCAGGCTAGCGTGTCTCTCAAATGGGCAACGACCGCGGCGACGCCGACAGCGAATCCTGCTCGGAATGTGATGATGATGATGATGATGATGATGATGATGATGATGATGATGATGATGATGATGATGATGATGATGATGATGATGATGATGATGATGTTTTCGTCGTGAGCGCTAGGCCTGGGCCTCTGGCGTCTTTGGTGGCTCTCTGGGACTCTGCCTACCCTAGATGTACCCACATAGCGGAATTTTGTCTCGGCCCGGCTCGGCTCCGCTCAGAGCCACGCTTGGGGGGCAGCGCGGAAAATCATTTCGCATCGTCGCCTGGCGGCTCCCGCCTGGGCAACAACAAACAATGACACTCCGCTTCACCTCCCTGTGAAGCCGGGTGATCTCAACAACGGCCAGGGAAAGGCTGCTCCGCGACAGGAACATGTGCCTCCTGCGCATCCGAAGTGGCCCCGCAGTGCGCTAACTCGTCGGCATTCAGATGACCATCAATGAACCATAAACCGGATATGCGCGTTGGTTAACTTGACCTTCGTGGCAGCCAAGTTCCGCCATTTGATGCATCCTCAAAGCCACCCTGGGTTTGGACGGCTTCGTGGGAAACGAGTAACATGTATCAAGCACGTGCGAGGCGTCTAAATAAAGCCTTGGGATTGCTCTCGGTGCCGTGCGCGAGATGCGCCAAAGAACAAACGCGACCACTGGGCATCGCAGACGCAAGTGGCGATGCAGTATAGCCTGCAAGGCATGCAGCCAGCGCCTGTGCAGCAGGGCACGCTGACAATGAATGCGACGATGCTTAGCACAACGTTGAGCAATACAGTCGGGGCGTTGACCTAAGGAACCCTAGATAAGGACCGAGGCCCCTTTTTGCCATAAGTTCTACTTCTGTTCCCATGGAAAACCTAAGGAAAACCTGTGGCAATCGGTAAAACAATCGAGGAACACCGAGTCCCTCCCCAACGAAAAGGGTTCCTTCTTCAGCGCCCCGACTGTATGAAGGAGATTGAAATATTGCTTCATCAGCTGAACAGCAGTGCGCAGCCGTGAGGCATGCAGCCTAGCGGCATACACAGTCGTGAGGCATACCACTCCTCATCTCTCTCTCCTCCTCGTCCTTCTGCTGACTCATCATGTAGCCAGAGGAGACTCAGCAGCCGTGAGCCGGGATTGGGGATGCAGGGCTGCAGATCCTGGGCTGGGAACAGCATCGCAGGGCATGCGACGCTGCGGAATCCGAACGCTTGCGCAGCACTGGGTGGGTGGCTTCCAGGGGAGCCCACATTCCGACCCACAATGATAAGAGGAGGAGGAGGAGGCGGAGGAGGAGGAGGAGGAGGAGGAGGAGGAGGAGGAGTAGGAGGAGGGGGAGGAGGGGGAGGAGGAGGAGGAAGCGGCCTCGGGACGACCGCCCCGCGCCAACGAGCGGCGTCGCAGGCGCCCGCGGGACTTACCTCCCCAGGTCTGCGCGCTGGCGTCTCAAGGACTGGCCTCCTCGGCCTGCGTCTGTGCGCGGTCGGTCGCCTCTTCAGAGTCCTGACGCACGGCCATCCGCACACGTGGACACGGCAGTGCCAAGCAACGCCACAGTGTACAACCTCCGCGTTGCAACGCGCTCCTGCCCTCCTCCGCTGACTCATCCACCACCTGCGCGGTGCCAAATCGGCGCAGCTGCGGGGAAGAGGCCACGAGAGTGGCAAATCTCGAGCGGGGGAGCAAAGGAGCGTTCAAGAGGGTGATGCGGCACACCAACACCACACGTGCCCTCCTTTCGCATCGCTGAGCTGCGGCAGTGGCAGCAGCAGAAGCCGCAACGTCAGCAACTCTGGCTGAGCCTTGCATCTCCCGCCTGATCCGCCCACTCATCATTGTGCACAGTTCATCCCCTGCCCTCTGTCCCCTCGACCCAATGCACGCTACCAGCTTGGCAGGCTGCGAGGGGCAGAGTACGGGGAGAGATCGGTGGTATCAATTCTGAGCTTGAACCCGGGAAGACAGGAAGACATCTCAGACAGGAGTTGGCGTGGTCTTCTCCTCCCTCCCCTCATCCCCCCATTATCACCCTCCCCCTCCACCTCCACTCCCTCCCTCGGAGTACGATTCGGTGGAGACGCGTCGGCATCGGCAATGCCTGGGGTTCCTCCCGAGCGTCAGTTGGTGGCCAGTGATTCCGCTGCTCTTAAGACGGCCCCGCAGAGCGAGCGTAAAAATATGTAAGTCTTCTTCTCTCCCAGCACACCTCTCCTTCCTTTTGCCCACTTGCCCAATACATCCTCCACCTTGTGTCTGATCCTCCTCCCAAGTCTACCCTCCCTCCCTCCCTCCTCCCTCCCTCACTCCATTATCATCGCCAATTCAAAATATATCACTGGTCGTTTGGGCTGTTAAAATAACCTCTTTTCACGCACTGGCCTTGATGGACTGTATGTTGCACATCAAAATTAGCGAGCCAAGATAAGTAGAGCATCGGCATCGTGAAGGATCCCAATGTTGGATGCTCGCTCGTTGTTATCTCATGTGGTGAATGTGTCTCAGTGGTAGCTTCTTCTAGAATCTGCGGCACCCAGACCCAACACACGCCAATAGTTTGCTGTTGAGTTTGTGGATTGCAAAATGACAATGAGGTATAAGCAAATGGAGAACCCTACGAAACGCCGAGGGATGAGAAGGGAGTGACGGCAGAAAGGGGCGAATAGCAAGGTCTAGGAGGAACACAACCACAAGGAGGGCGAGACATCCAGTGGTGCTCTGATGGATAACGGCGCTCTCAAACATCAGCGATTCAAAACATAGCGCACGCCCGATCCCGAACCTCGGGCTCCAGATTGCCGACGAAGAGGTTGGCGCCCACCTCGCTAGTTTTCTTGTCCTGAGAAGACTTGTTGCACCTGATCGGCTTGCCGAAGAGCCTGGCTCGGATCCTCGTCATTGTCCCTCCCCTCCTTCCCCTCCCCGGGGTTGAGTTCAGAAAGGGCCGCGCGAACCGACGAGGACACAATGAATCAGCCTGCATGCCACGATCGTGCCGCAACCGAGGACGACAACGAAGCCAGAACACTCCCTGGACGACGAAAGCCATATGGGTCCCATCTGCATTACAAGAACCAGCTTGGGACTTACTCTAGAATGCCGGGCCGTCCCCACGCGTCGCGCCGTGCCCGCGTTCTGGACTGCGGAAGTCCCAAAAACACGCCCGGCGCTCCGATTCTTCCAATGCGTGGACCCCCCGAGGCCTGGACCTCTTCCCTGGGACCTGGTTCTTCGTCTCCTGGGTCGTTCCTCGACGGTCCCGAGGCCCCGCGATTTACCAGCCTGGAACATATCCCTATCCCTATGCTGGGCACCTCCTCATCACGATGCCAATCCTAGGGATTCTCTGATTTTTGAGGGCGAACCCCTGAGATTGTCATCGCCTTTGGGCGTGTCAATCTTAGGGATAAGGATACGTTCGAGGCTGGTAAGCGATGGCCCCCCGAGGCCGAGAATGGCCCCCGAGGTCCGGACCTCTTCCCTGGGACCGGTTCTTCGCCCTGGGTCGTCTCTCGACGGTCCCGAGGCCCCGCGATGGCCCCGCGAGGCCGAGAGTGGCCCCCGGCCGGCCGCTGCCGTGCCGTTGGAGCGTCGGATCTCCGGGGATGCCCCGCGAGGGCCCCCCGGGGCCGAGCGGGGCCCCCGGCCGGCCGCCGCCGTGCCGTTGGAGCGTCGGTTCTCCGGGGGTCTGCCGCCCGCGGGCAGACCGTGCCGTGCCGTGCCCACGCGTCGCGCCGTGCGCTCGGGCGTGCGAGGAGTGCGGGCGTGGCCCAGGGAGGCGCACGCGAGTGGGCACGAGCCGCTGCCATCGCGCTGCCAGGGAGGAGGAGGAGGAGGGAGGAGGAGGAGGAGGAGGAGGGAGGAGGAGGAGGAGGAGGATAAGGAGGAGGAGGAGGAGGAGAAGGGCACAAGGTACAGGGCGGTGGGCGCGTGCAAGGGCACAAGGCAGTGCACTGGCCATCGCTCGGACGTCCATTCCCTGTGTTTTTGTTCGGCTTCGTGCGTGGTTTTGTCACCAGATGATCAAGGATGCTCCTCGATGGTCCTCGCCGAGGGAAAAGTGCACACGTGCGAGCGATGCCAGGCACGCGAGTGGACACGAGCCCCAGGATCACCCACGTGTTTTTGAAGCGATGTTCTGGATGCTCGTTGTCCCCAGCACCTCCTGTACGCTCCGCATTTTCCAGGGAATCGACGATTCACCGTGTCTGTGTTTTGGGACGCGCAGGGACATGCTGGTACTACGTGTCCTCCTCGGAGGCGCGAGTCACTCCCGAACACACTAGTACACAGAGAGTCTATCAGATCGTTTCCCGAGCGGTACGGCCAGAACGCGCGCGCGCAACGACGCATGTACTGGGAGATTTTTCTCGGTGCGCGCGGCGCCCCTGGGGGGGAGGCGCACACACAGTATTAGCATGTTGGGATGACGCCGATGCTTCTCCCCTCCCAAGATCGGGTCGGGCGAAAGGGGGGGATAGCGAAGGGGGGGTTTGAGAATCAGCTCACGCAGCTGACTTTCCCGGCGCCTCCCGGCGCCGGAGGCGGCCATGTATCGAGGAATGGGCCCCTCGGTGAAGCCGAAACCAGCTGCATGCACCAAATTTCGAACCCACTCCCCTTTCCCAATCCCCCCCTTTCCGTCCCCCCCTCCCAGGAGAGAAACGCGCCAATCCTCCCCTTTCGTCCCCCCCTTTCGTCCCCCCCCCCCTTTCGTCCGCCCCCTCTTTCCCAGTCCCCCCCTTTCCCAGTCCCCCCCTTTCGTCCCCCTCCCGAGAGAAACACGTGCCGCCCGCGCGCCCTGCCGCGCCGCGCCGCGCCCGCGCGCAGCGCCGCGCTAACGCCGTGCCGCGCCGCGCGCTCTCGGCAGGGCGCGAAGGAGCGCGCCGCCCGCCGTGCCGTGAGCGCGCCGCGCCCGTGTGCGGCGGGCTCGCGTCGTGACGACGCCGGCGTTGGTCTCGGACACCGCGTGGATCGTTCGGAGTTGACTGAAGTCGGGCGTGTCCTCCTACAGGGGGATTTCGACGAAAAATGAAAATGCCCCGAAAATGTCCCAACATGGTAAAACAAAAAAAATGCTTTAAAAACAGTCCCCAGACTATTTTTGGACTATTTTGGGGGTATTGTTTATTTTTCGTCGAAAATCCCCCTGTAGGGGGACACGCCCGACTTAAAACTTGAACGATCGCGGCTTTCCGCTGGCGCGGGTCGCTCGATGCCGGCCGGCTCTGAGCCGCTGGGGCCGACGAGGAGGCCGAAGACGACGAGGGCGGAGGAGGTCAAGCCTGAAGTCGGGCGTGTCCCCCTACAGGGGGATTTTCGACGAAAAATAAAAAATACCCTAAAAATAATCCAAAAATAAAGTCTGGGGACTATGTTTTTATAATTTGTTTTGCCATTTGGGGGTATTTGTGGGGTATTCTTTATTTTTCGTCGAAATCCCCCAGTAGGGGGACACGCCCGACTTAAGTCAAGCCAGATCGTGCTGGATTGGTCGGTTCTGGACCACCGCCACCGAGCGCCCGCGGCGGACTCGCCGCGCGCCGACACGGCGCGAACCTGCCGCACGGCAGGTTCCTTAGATGGGGTCTGAGCAGGTGGGGTCGGAGGATCGGGCCGCACCGCCACTGCCATCGGCGAGGCATCGGCGACGTCGGGGACGTCTCGGCGACGTCGGCATGGAGGGAATCGGGCTCCGCATCGAGCCGTATCGCCGATACATCAGCAGTGCGGCGCGATCCCCCGACCCCATCTGTTCCGACCCCATCCAGGAAGCCTGGCTGTACGGTAGGTTTCTGCGGCGCCGGCGCGCGCAGAAATTTTCGACACCGCTGCGATCGTTCAAGCTTGAACCGAACGCGGCCCCGATCGTTCCAGGTCGAATTCCGTCGGGTGCTGTGGCGTTACGGTGTCTGAGAGATCCGACACTCTAGAAAATTTGGAGCGGCGAGTAAGTTTTGGTCCATTTTCGGCCCCGGGAAGCCCTCGCCAGGCCACGGGGCCGTCGAACAACGACTCGGGACGAAAAAGCCGTCTGGGGGAAGAGGACCAGACCTCTGGGGCCCACGCATCGACAAAATTGGAGAGGCTGAATGTCTGGGAAGTTAAGGGGTTGAGGATGTAGAAAGATGCGCACGGGGCTGGCACACAACATGCCAATCAGAAAGGCCAAGTACTGGCGCACGCGGCCTGATCATGTTCAGGATCTTCACAGCGTAATCAGCATCCTCTTCGTTCTTAAACTCAACGAAGCCGTAGCCCTGGTGTGTGTTCGTGATCTTATCCTGGCGAGCACGAGCAGCGGCCAGGACGAGGCTCGAGCGGAAGACTCGGCGAAGGGATGCAGCAGTGTTGCGCCAGGGCTATCGCCACAGGAAGGGCCCGAGACGTCGAACACCAGCATGCGCGCCCCCGCAACAGCGTGGCCAGCAGCGAAGGGGCGCCCGCAGCGCCGTGATGGGGGGGCAGCAGGGCAACGAACGAACCCCACACCAAACAGAGACTGGCCAGAGACCATCCGAGAGAGCGAGGCATCGAGCACCAACACGCCCGCCCCCACACACACCTCGATCTGATACCTCGGTCCCGCTGTAAGGAACCCCACCAAATAAAGCGCCCTCCCCCAGGCAACACAAGAGAAACCCTGTTTAGTGAAAACGACATCGGGCCCCAAACCTGGCGGGCGCAAACCTGGAAAATGACGGCCGCGGTGACGAGGAGGGCGACGAGGAGGGCGACGAGGAGGGTGACGAGGAGGCGGGATGCCAGGACGAGGATGATGAGGCAGGGGTCGGCCGACCCCCGGCGAAACTGGCCTACGCCACGAACATATACACACAAACAGCGTCCGACGAACTTTGCATGTACCTTCAGGGAGGGTGGCGGTGTAGGTTGAAGTCGTTGGAGGGTGTCTGTGTATATGTTGTCCGCCGCTGACGGCACCACCACCACAGCATTTTGCTTCTTCCGGTACTTCGCCACTGGGGCCCTGTACAAGGCGTTCCTTGGCATGCACATCGCCTTCGGCACCGCCTGATTCCGGGGCTTTGCCCTCTCTTGGCCTTGACGTGAGGCCCCTCCTTCTGCCTTCCCCTCTCTGTCAATTAAAGCTGTGCGCGGCCCGCTTAGCTTTGACCGGAAGAGGCTCGCTCTCGACCCGCGGATCCAAGAAAGTGTATATGTTGTTTGTGGCGGGTGGCCTCTTCTGTGACAACCCGCCGCCTCGTAACAGGGCGGGGGCAAGCCCCCATAGAAGGGAGGGAGGATGCCACGAAGCCCAGGGGCACACCAAAAAATTGACACACATCCGAGGACTCCCCATATTTACACATGTTCTGGATGTTCGTCGTCCCTCCCGCCTCGCGCATGTTCAATATCACCACGGGCGTTGACGTTTACTTGTGCCTGTTGTTGTTGTTGTTGTTTTTCCCTCCTAAGCCTGAAAGGAAGAAGGAGAGCAGTAGCAGCTGCAAAGAGAGCCATGGAAAAGGAAAGCCCGGCAAAGCGCTTGCGCGCTCGCCCCAGAGCGGTTCCTTCGGCAGGTGCACGTTAGCGATCGGGCCGGCCTGCAGCATCACTTCCCAGAGGATCTCCTGGGGTTTTCTGGGATCTTCCTGCTATCATTCCACCTCTTGAGCATGGACCGACCATCCCAACATTCCCTTCGACCAAGTACGACGTGCTCTTGAATCAAAAACGAGGCCGCATAGTCTCGACAGCGTGCTCAAATAATATAAGAAGCCGATGTGCTACGTCAGTGCGGTCTCAACAAGAAATGCTCGAAGACCATCCCGTGTTAACCACAAGAGGAATATGCCGGCCGTTGCAGCGCCACAGTGACATCGGCCGGCTATCACCACGTCAGTGCGCGTCTGGCGGTGGGCTCCTCATCGACCTTGGGGTCCAGGTTCCCCACGTAGATGGTGGCCTGCGGACATGTTCGCAGAGGGGGGGGAGCATATACAGGGGGGGAGCAGCGAGGGAGGTGACGAGGGGAAGCGGGAAGGAGGAGGGGCGGGAGGGAGGGGGGAAGCGGGGAAGCACTTCCCCCCTACAACTCCACCCTACAATCATCATCTTTATCGCCATCTCTTTGTTCGTATAGTTCCACTTCTCTCTCTTCTCGCTCTCTTTCTCTCTCTCTCTCTCTCTCTATATATATATGTATATGTATACATGTACTTGTGTGTGTGTTAACCAGCGTGGGCCCCAAACAATATGTTTCTACCGATCTATGTTGTGCACTCTGTATGTAACAATCGATGTGGGGCCATGTACGTGTTGCAATCCAGGTTGTGCAATCTGTGTGGTGCAGTTCTTGTTGTGCACCAGTATACGTGGTGCAATCTATTTTGTGCAATCAGTGTTGTGCAATATACGTGGTGCAATATATGTGGTGCAAGTCGCCAGCATGCTCGCACTGAGCTGTCAACTCCACTGCTCGCGAAATCATCCCGTCCACCAACCCAACCGCAATTTGGTTTGCAGAACCCATACGACGGCGATTGCGATGAATGCTTGGCGATGGTTGGTGCATCTCTGCAGCCGCGCTAGCCCGCGCATGCTCGCGGGCGCAGCGGCTAGCCAGTGCGGCGCGACCGACGCGGTCGCGGTGGCGCTGGCTGCTGGTTAGATCCCAAAGGGAAATTCAGTGCGAGTCGGTGGCTTGGGCGGGCGCGGTATCATGGCGACGCCGACAGCGATAAACGCGATGCTGAAAGTAACGATCATGGTGGCGATGACGACGACAAAGCCAATGACGGCGCCGATGTTGATCACGCCCGCCGGTAATGATGACGATGTTTTCGCGTCGGTGGTAAAGAAAGGATTTGGAATGAGTTCGACATACGCGCGCGGCGGACGCGCGCGAGTGGCCCGCGTGGCATTATTTGAAACGGATCGCGCGCCCCCAGCACGCGCGCAAGGGCATTCCGATGAGTTCGACATGCGGCGCGAGAGGCCCGTCTGGTAGAATTTGATGACAACGTTGAAACGAAACACCTATGGTTTGCTGAAGAACTCGCGAGAGCGCGCGCATGCTTGTTTTGACAACTGCCGTTTCAAAACCACGTGCTCTGATATCGATCGGACACTCGTTTTTCATTAACGAAACGTTGTTTTTGTCGACAATTTGCGGCATGCGCGCGCAACGACGCGCGCGCGCGTGCATTTCGTCCCGTTGTTTGCAAACGATTATTGCGATAGCACGCGCGCGCAAGGGCTTTCGAACGAACGATTTCGACGTGCGCGCGCGCGACGAGGCCTGTTTAGTAGCACGGTATGACACAACGTTTGAAGAAACCTTTTCTTACAGCAAATCGGCAAGAGCGCGAGCGCAGGCACTGTCTCGAAATCCTCGTTGCGAAACTTCTGGTTCTGTGTTTTCAGGAAACTCGGCTGTGAAATATTTACGAATCCTACAACCATGTGTGTTGAGCGATTTCGGCATGCGCGATCGACGACGTGCACGTGTGCGCGTCGTCTTGCTTTTACACATGATTAATGATAACTGATGTTAAATGATAAACGAGTGCGCGCATAACATCTTTGTGAAACAACATGAAAGGGGGGTCGATACCGGCCAAGCTGGGATGGTGCGAAGTCATGTTCAGGATGGACGATGGGGCAAACTCGCGTGTAAATTGCAATACGGAACGGGGAACGGTCAAATCCAAGCGGGGGCGGGGTATATCCTAATAGTCTTGTGCAATCTACGTGGGTCAGCCCACCGGCGGCGACGGGCGGCGGCGAAGCGGCGACGGGGCGGCAACGGCAACGACGCAGCCGCCAGACCGCCGCGCTGGTGGCGACGAAGCGGCGATGGCCACGACATTGCCGCCAGAGCGGCGCACCAGTCCAAATGCCCAGAGGAGGAATGAAAAAACCTATAAAAAGCAAGCGCTGTTCTAGGAATGCGCATGTCAAAAATGGAGGGGCCGAGCGGTGTTACACCCCTGGGTGTGTGAATGACGTGACCCAGAATTTGCGGGTTTGCCGATGCTGCGGTCAATGTCGGTCGCTGTCGCCCCCCATGCGACACCCCATCGGCGCCCGCGCCCGCCCCGCGACCCGCCCACGATCCACCGGCAACCCGCCCCGCGACCCACCCGCGAAGCACCCGCGACCCCACCGCGCACGCCACCTCACTTCTGTCCGCCAACACGGGGTGCTACGCCTACGTACATATAGAAATATATATATAATATATATATATACATACATATATATATATATGTATGCAATCAATAATTTTCGCGCAGTAATCCTGGATGCGCATGTGCGTTAACCAAAGCGTGCCCCCAAATGCGTTTCTAGCACACGACGTGGTTCCATACATGCTGTGTAATATCTGCAGTGCAGGCTTTATGGTGCAATGGATCCTTAAGCAACGACCTAACACATCCCAGTTTTTTATGAAATAAATATATTTTGGGTACTCGGCCATGAAATCCTTACGGCACCGAAACTGGTCGAAACATTCCGGCACGCGCGCGCGCGACAACGCGCGCGCGTGCCCTTCGTTTCATAGTTGCGCAATGGGTTCTTGAAAACTGCTTGTTTTTGATAAACGAGTGCGTGCGCTGAGTGCGATTTGCAAAGGATGGCGGGGGGGGGCGATGCCGCGCCCTTGGCATACTCATATGTAAGATGGGCGATGGGGCAACATCACACGCAAACTGCTAGACGAAAGTGAAATGGGATAGTCCTGGGGTGGAGGTAGAGTCTATTTTCTTTTTCTTTTTTGGACAAGAATTGTTTCTACAGAGCGAGCTAACGCATTCCATGTTTTTGCAAACATCCCACCCGCCCACCCGCAAACCAGTTCGCAAAACCCACGCGGTGGCAATTGCGATGCATGCGCGGCGTTGGCTGGTGCATCTCCGCGGCCGCGCCAACCCATGCGCGCGCGCAGCGGCCAGCTAGTTTGGCGCGATCGACGCGACCGCGGTGGCGCTGACCGCCGGGCACATCCCACCGGGCACTTCATTGCGAGTCGGCGACTTGGGCCGGCGCGGTATCATGGCAATGTCATCAATTGTAGACGCGATGATGATAGTAGCGATGCTGGTGGCGATGTTGGCAACGACGAAGGCGCGACCAGTGCGGGCGCCGATGCTGATCACGCTGGCGACGATGACGGCGTCCTCACGCGCGCCGGCGACGACGTTCCTGGAAAGAGTTCGACGCGCGCGCGCGGCCGACGCGCAGGTGGTCCGCATGGTTTGATTAAAGGCGGATCGTCCCCCCCCACAAAAAAAAGCACGCGCGCAAGGGCGCGCGAACGACAGTGATGTCGGCGTGCGGCGCGAAAGGCTCGTTTGGTAAAATTCCGCGGACATGCTTGGGGCACCTGAAAATTGTCTGAAGTATTCGCAAAAGCGCGAGCGCGCGCTTTTAGTTGCGAAACAATGAGATCTTGTATGTGATTGGGACACTGGATTCTGACATCGCTACAACAACCTCATATTTTTGGCGGATTTCGGCACGCGCGAGCGAAGACGCGCGAGCGCAACATATTCCCGCGACGGCTCGCGCGCAAGGGCGTTCGAGCGAGTTCAACGCGCGCGCGAAACCCGCTTGGTAACATGTTCTGCACATGTTGAAGACCGGTGGTTCCCTTGACATGTCGCAAGAGCGCGCGTGCACTTTTTGTCTGAGGGAAATCCGCGCGTCGGGAACATGGTTTTGCATTTTTTGGGCGCCCGATTCCTGAGCCCTGACGGAACCGAGGGTTTGCGGATTATTTCGGCGCGCGCGCGACGACGCGCGCGCGTGCACTTGGTTCCACTTGTTGCCAGAGATTTCTGACAACTTACGATTCGTGATAATCAACCGCGCGCGCGAAATCTGTTGCAGAAGATGGGCGGATGCCTGCCTGGCTGGGATGGCGCGGATTTAGATTGACGATGGACGTTGGGGCAGACCCATCTGCAAGTTGCAATGCGAAAAGGGGGGCGAGAATCCCGGGGAGGGGGGCGTGGGTCGAGTTTATTTTCTTTGCGAAACGAAAGATCAGTGAAGGGCAATCCACCAGTGCTCAACTTGAAGTTGCCTGCTCCACTGCTCGCGCAAACCTCCCGCCCGCCCGCCCGCAGCTTGGTTTGCAAGCCCCGCGCGGCGGCGATTGCGAGCGCTCGGCGCTGGTGCATCCCTGCGGCCGCGACAGCCCGCGCACGCGCGCGTGCGCAGCGGCCGGCTACTTTGGCGAGACCGACGCAGCCGCGGCGGCGCTGACCACTGGGCAAATCCCAACTGGCACTTCAGCGCGAGTCGGCGACTGGCGGGCGCGGTACCATGGCAGAGTCCACGACGGAGGACGCGGCAATGCGACGCTGGCGATGCTGACAGCGACGGCGGCATTGCCAAGTGACGGCGCAGATGCTGATCGCGCCGGCGACGATGACGGCGTCCTCGCATCGGTGATGAGCATCTTGGAAAAGAGTTCGACATGCGCGCGCGGCCGACGCGCGAGAGTGGCCCGCATGGCACGATTCGACGCGGATCGCGCCCCCCCCCCCCCCCCCGCACGCGCGCAAGGGCGTTCGAATTATTCCGGCATGCGGCGCCAGAGGCTCGTTTGGCAGAATTACATGTTGAGAAACCCAGGATGTTCTTAAGAGGTCGCAAGAGCGCGAGCGCGCATTTCTTGTTCTATAAGTTGTTGTTGGAAGTTGGGGTGCCATGTGTTTGTGCATCTCTGTTTGGCACTCGGTTTCGACATCGTTGCGAAACCTATGGTTGTTGATGGATGTCGGAAGGTGCGCGCGACGACGCGCGCGCACTTGGTCTCATTTTCTGCAAAGAATTCTTGCGACGGCACGCGCGCATGGGCACTCGAACGATTTGGACACGCGCGCGCGATGTCCGTTTTGTAGCACGTTCTGAAACACATGAAACACCCGATGGTGTTCTAAGTATTCGCAAGAACGCGCGCGCAATATTGTTATGAAAACCCGTGTTGCGAAGCCTTGTGCTTTTCAAAGTGCGTTCGGGCACCCGGTCATGCAATCCCAACGATGGCGACAATTTTCGAAGGATGCCGGCACGCGCGCGCGACAACGCGCGCGCGTGAATTTCGTCTCATATATGCGATATTGTTTTTTGAAAACGGATCGTTTTTTATCCACGAGCGCGCGCGCACAATTCTATTTGCGCAGCATGGCGGGGGGAGTTGCCGCCGCCCTTGACGCGCCCATAATTACAATGGGCGATGGGGCAGAATCGCACGCAAACTACATGGCGAAAAAAGGATGGGATAATCCGGGGGGGGGGGGGGGCGTCCACTCTCGATTTTAGGAAAGAATATTGACTTCTTACAAAACGAATTGACGGATGCCATGCCCTTGCAAACATCCCACCCACCCACCCGCAACTTGGTTTTCGAAACCTATGCGACGGCGACTGCAATGAGTGGTCGGCGTTGGCCAGCGCATCTCTGCGGCCGCGACAGCCCGCGCACGCGCGCGCAAGGGGGCCAGCTAGTCTGGCGCGAACGACGCGGCCGCGACAGCGCTGTCCGCTTGGCACATCCAGGCGGCCACTTCATCGCACGTCGGCGACGTTGGCGGGCGCGGTATCACGGCCGCGTCGACGACGGTAGGCGCGTCGATGGTATTAGCGATGTTGGTGGCGATGCTGACAACGACAACGGCGCGGCCAGTGGCGGCGCCGATGCTGATCACGCAGACAACGATGACGGCGTCCTCACGTCGGCGATGAAGGCGCTGGAAGGAATTCGACACGCGCGCGCGGCCGACGCGCGAGAGTGGCCCGCGTGCCATTTTTCCGCGCGAATCGCGCTCCCCCACACCGACACGCGCGCAGGGGCGCTCGAATGATTTCGGCGCGCGGCGCGAGAGGCAAGTTCGGCATAACTCCGTGGACACGCATAAAGCCCATGAGGTTCCTCCAAGATTCGCATGGGCGCGAGCGCGCGCTTGGTGAAAACTGTCGTTGCAGAACCATAGATGGTTTCGGGGCACTCGCCTTGGACATCTTTACTGAACCTGCGTTGTTTGACGGATTCCGGCACGCGCACGCGACGACGCGAGCGCGCCCTTCATCTTTCTCTTGCGCTAAGGATTCTCGCAATAGCACCCGCGCAAGGGCGTCCGAACGTTTTCGACATGCGCGCGCGAAGCCCGTTTGGTGGCGCGTTGCGAACACGTTGGAAAACCGATGGCTTTCTACAGAAGTCGCAAGAGCGCGCGCAAGCTTGTTTTGACAACCCGCGTTGACAGACCATGCGTTGTGTCATGCTTGTTATGTTGATTATGTTTGTGCTGTTTCGTCCCTAGATGTTGAAATCCCTGCGAAACCAGCAATGCTTCGAGAATGCCGGCATGCGCGCGCGACGACGCGCGCGCGCACTTCGTCCAATGTTTGGCTAGGGGAGTCTTGAAAACTGCTGATGTTTGAAAAATGAATGTGCGCGCGTATTCTTCGAGCAAGAATGACGGGCGGAGGTCGATGCCGACCTGCCTGGGGCAGTGCGAGCTCATTATCAAAATGGGCGGCGGGGCGCGATAATATGCAATATTGTAATGCGGATAGGAAAGCGGAGATTCCGGGGGGAGTAATTCCTCTTGCGAATATGGATTCCTGTTCGCTGCGAGATGTCAACTCCACTACTCGCGCAATGCCCCCATCCATCAGCCCACCCGCAACTTGGCTAGCAAAGCCAATGCGGCTCCGCCGGCGATGAGTGCCTGGAGCTGGCCGGTGCATCTCTGCGGCCGCGCGAGCCCTCGCGCGGGCGCGCGCGGCAGCCAGCTAGTTTGGCGCGACCGACGCGGGCGCGGCGGCGCTGACCGCTGGGCGCCCCAGCGCGCACTTCAGTGCGAGTCGGTGACTGGGGCGGGCGCGGCGCCATGGCGGCGCCGACGACTGCAGACGCGATTGCGAAAGTAGCAATGATGGTGGCGATGGCGGCGATGACGACGGCGCGGCCACTTGCGGCGCCGACGTTCATCGCGCCCGCCGATAACGATGACGACGTCCGGGTGTCGGCGATGGAGATGCTCGACATGCGCGCGCGGCCGACGTGCACGAGTGGCCTGCGCTGTAGCAGTCGACGCAGATCGCGCCCCCACCCCAGCGCGCGCGCGAGGGCGCTCGAACGAGTTCGACATGCGTCGCGAGAGGCCCGTTTGGCAGAATTTGATGACCACGTTGGGCAAACGGCGGTTTTCCTGCGCGAGAGCGCGAGCGCGAGCGCGGGATCTTGTGAATAAGCGATGTTAAATACCGCGCGCGTTTGAAGATTGCCGGGGCACTTGGCTCATCGAATCCATGCGAGACCGAGCGCTTTCCAAGAGCGCGTTTCTCTGCGTTCGGAGATGACGGGCGCCGCGGTGGGGGGGGGGGCGAGGGGGGCTTTGACGCGGCGCCTCCCCCGCCGCGCGGACCCGGCACCGCAGCCGCGTCCGCGCGCGCGACGCGACGGGCGACGAACGACGACGACGACGCGAGCAGCATGTGGGTGGCGATATGCCTCACTGCGCCTGCGTGCACCAGAACGCTCGCGTGAACCACAGCGCGCGCATATACCACAGCGCGCGCACGCAGCAACAACCGCGTGCAACGCAGCGCCTGCGTACACCACAGTGCTTGCGTACACTACAGCGCCGGTGTACACGCGTACACCGCAGCCACCGTGTGCAACGCAGCGCCTGTGCACACCACAGTGCTTGCGTGCGCCGCTGCGCCTGTGCACGCCGCAGCGCGCGTCTACGCCGCGGCGTCCGCGTCCAACGCGGCGCTGGTGGAAGCTACAATGCCTGCGTGCATAGGACAGGTAGAAGGAGCATGCACATGGGGATCTGCTGCGGACAACTAGACGCCCCGCCAAGTAACTGCGGGTACTCGAATGCGACGTTATTCCCTCCTCCCTCTTCCTCCACCTCCACCACCTCCTCCTCCCCCCCCATTCCTTCCCCCTCCTCCTACTCCTACTCCTCCTTGCCCCCTGTCCTGCGGGTTGGCGTCTATTGAATCGGTCCACTTGGTTCTCGGATGGCCAATCTAGCTGGAGCCTCGTGGACGCAGATGGGAGGAGCTGGGGCAACGCGGGCGGACTCGGGAAAACTCAGAGGTTCATGCGGCGCTCCGTTGTCCATGAGGATTATGTTTCTATCGTTTGCTGTGGAATCCACAAACGCTCCATTCTGTCATAAGGATTTCTTCTAACATTACCTACGCGACAGTGGTGCCGCGCTGCGCGCAGTTGCTGCGGTGCGCGCAGGCGCCGCGCTGCACGCTGGCACTGGAATGCGCGCAGGCATTGTGGAGTGCACTGGTGCTGTGTTGCGCGCGCCTGACGCGGCGTGCGCAAGCGCTGTGGTGCGCACCAGAGACAAAAGCTGTTGCGCCCGCAGGCGCGGTGGCACAAACTGACGCTGTGTTGCACGCGACTGATTTGGTGTACACAAGCGGCGCGGTGCACACAGGCGTTGTGGTGCACGCGGGCACTGTGGTGCACACGGGCGCATTGGTGCAAATCGCCCCCTACATGCTGGCGCTGCCCGCCCCCCGATATTCTCAAGCGCATTCCCGGGCGCCGCCGGCGCGAAACGTGGCGGCATCGAACCCTTCTGCTCCCCCTAGATGAATGCCGCCAACGGCATTTTTTCTCGGTTTATATATATATATATAGATATATAAAGCCTCAGCCACGCTCGCGCGCACGACGACGATGAGCGACGAGTGACAAGCCAGAGGCGACGACGACGACGACGACGACGACTGCGGACAAGACACCTCTGCGGATTCCCACGCGGACCCCAGTGCGCACGGCGGGAATGCCCAGTGCGCGCAGGGGGGGGGGCGCTGCGTCATAAGGGAAGGGGGGGGGGCGGGGGCCACGACGCCCGTCATGCCCCAAGCAATGAAGAAACGGGCTCCACGGGTTTCGGCACGCGCGCGCGCGCGACAACGCGCGCGCGCACTTCGTCGCAATTTGTCGCAAGGATATCTCGCGACAGCGCGCGCGCAAGGGCGCTGGGGCGACTTCGACGCGCGCGCGCGAGGGGCCAACCCGACAGCATGTTATGCAAGCGAAAAAAAGCATGGCTTCGCAATGGTGCGCAAAACGCTGAGAACTTCGGTTGCGAAACCATGTGGTCCATGCGGTTTCGTGACACTCGGTCTTGAAACCCTTGCCAAGCCATATGTTTTGTTTGGAAGAATCCGGCACGCGCGCGCGACGACGCGCGCGCGGGCGCACTTCGCTTCCATTTATGCGAAGGGTTCTTGCGACAGCGCGCGCGCGAGGGCGCTCGAGCGACTTCGAAGCGCGCGCGAGATGCCAGCGCGCAAGCGCATTATGAAAATATTGAGAACTATAGTTTCCGCTAGACTTCGTATGAGCGCGGGCGCGCATTTTTCGGTTTGTATGTTCTGGTTGCTCCAGCAAGTGTGCCATGCGTTCGGGGCGCTCGAGTTTGAAGCCCTCACGGCGCCAAATCTTGTTCGAAGGGCTCCGGCGCGCGCGCGCGACGGCGCGGCGCGCGCGCGCTTTGCCCAACATGTAGCGAAGGTATCTTGGCAACTGATGATTGTTGATGAACGAGAGCACGCGCGTCGCGCGCGTTGCAGATGATGGCGAAGCGGTCGATGCTGATTGGGCTGGGATGACGCGAGTCCATACTTAAGATGGGCGACGGGGCAGAAACGCACGCAAATTTCCATGCGAAAACAAGAACAGTTAAGTCCAGAGGGGGGGGGGGGGGGGTAGATCCACTTGCGCCGGCGGGAGAATATGTATGGTCTAAGCTACGTGTGCAATCCACGCGGCGCGGGCTACGCGGCGCAGAACATGCACTGATGCGCGGCGCCAGCTGTGCAGTGCAGCGCGGGCGGCGCAATCTATATGGAGGGCGTGGCGCAAACTAAGTGGTGGAATCTATGTGGTCGACTTATGGCGCGAGCTACGTCGTGAAACCTACGGGGCGCAGCGCGGCGCGAGCTGCGTGGGGTGGCGCAACCGACGCGGTTCAGGAACTTCACGGCGAAATCCGCGCGGTGCAACATATGTTGCGCAACATGTGTGGCCCGCGTGCGCGTTGCAAACTTCGCGATGCAATCTATGCGGTGATCTATATGCGTGAACTATGTCGCACTGAGGCATGCAAGCTACGCGGTGAAACCCACCGTGCGAAACTTGCATTTGACCACTTCAGGGCTCGCGCAATCATACCACTCCGCGCCCGCAAATTGGCTTGCAACGCCCGTGGGGAGGCGATTGCAATGACTGCGCTAGCGCGCCGGCCATCTAGTATCGCGCAGCCGAAACGGTCGCGACGGCGCTGACCAACGGGGACTTCCCCGCGCGTCTCGCAGGCAGCGCTGGCGCGCGGGCGCTTCAGATCGGGTTCGTGGCTCGGGCGGGCGCGGCGTCGCGGCGGCGCCTGCAATGGGGGGGGTCACGGTCACAGTAGCGAAGATGGCGACGGTGGCGACGGCAAACCTCGCGACGGCGCCGACGGCGGCCAGGCCGGCAGCGACGATGATATCCATGCGTCGCCGAAGCAAGGTCCCACAAGGATTTCGACGCGCGCGCGTGAGAAGGCTAATATTTTACAGGCATCGTGCCGGCCCCGCCCAGCAGGCGCGCAAGAACTTTCGACTGGTCGTTTTGTGCGCGGCGGAAGCCTCCGTGGTCTCATTTGCCGAAGGTTTTTTATATAAAAAACCAGCGGTTGCCGACTTCTCTTACAGGGAATGCAGACACACAGACAACGCGCGCTTTATGCGGTTTCGCTGGAAGAGGTGTAAATCCGTGCGACTCCTAGAAAAGGTAAATCTCTCGTTCTCTCTCTCTCTCTCTCTCTGTATATATGTGTGTGTATCGACGCGCGAGAGCGACGACGCGCGCGCGGGGCATTTTCTGCCAGATGCGATTGGTTAGCTGAGGTTGCGTGCTAAACGCGCGCGCGTTCTTCTATCTGACCGGGGTGAATGGGGGGGTCGATGCGGTTCTCTTGAAGATGCATAACTTCATATGCGACATGAACGATGGGACAAAATCGCATGTAATGCGTGCCACCCCCTGGGATTCGCGCAAATAGTGGGCGGGCGCGATTTCCCAACGCGGAATGAGAAGATCAGCGGCGCAAGTAATGTGGCGCAGCCACGTGGCGCAATGAATTTAAGACCGTGGAGCTGTCAGCTCCCCTGCTCACGGAACCGCGCCACCGCCCCGCCCGCTACTTGGTTTGCAAAACCCATGCGGCGGCGATGGCGACGACGGCGCGGCGACGGCTGGCCGGTCTCTGCGGCCGCGCCAACGCGCGCGAGCTCGGGCGCAGAGGGGCTGGCGAGTTTGGCGCAGTCGGCGCGGCCGCGGCGGCGCTGACCGACGTGGACGTCCCAGCGCGCGTCGCGCGCCGCGCTGGGCTCGCGGGCAATTCAGTGCGGGTCGGCGGCTCGGGCGGGCGCAGCATCGTGGTGACCCCGACATCGGCGGGAACGACAATAACCGTAGCGATGATGGTGCCGGCGACGACGGCAAAGCCAATGGCGGCGCCGGTGCTGGTCGCGCCAAAAACGCGATGATATCCTCGCGTCGCCGACGAAGGGTGTTGGAGGATTTCGACATGGGCGCGGCCGACGCGCGCGAGTGGCCCGCGCGGTACTATCTCAAAGAGATCGCGCCCCCCCCCCGCAAGCACGCGGGGGCGCTGGAATTATTTCGAAACGCGCGCGCGAGCGGCCCGCGTGGTCAGAACTGGAAGGAGCATGTCGGGGAACCGATGGTTTACCCAAGAATTCACAAGAGCGCGCGCTGTGACTCCTTGGAAAATAAAAGCACCAACACTATATACATATAGAGGTGTGAGCATTCAAATATACATATTCGCTCGGGAACCTAGATCTTGAAATCCTTGCGAAGCCTACGCTTGTTCAAGCATTCCGACATGCGCGCACGACGGCGCGCGCGTGGACTTTGTCATTCCCAACCATCCGGTGGCGTTGGGCCCCGTTTTGAAAAGACAGGGGCCCCGCATTCCCACTCCTCCTCCTCCTCCTCCTCCTCCTCCTCCCTGCCTCTGCTCTCCGCATGCCCACAATCCCACCAGCCCTCTGGGCGTCGGTGGTTTAGAGCGTTTCCTCTTCCACCCCTCCTTCTTCCACTTCGGGGAGGGGTTTACCCCTCCCCCTACCCCCTGCACGCTGACCTGGACAGAGGGTTCCGCGGCGCGCTGGGGCGCCCACGATCGACCCCTGGGAAGGCTAAAATTCGACACCCCTCACAAGGATCGTGGCTCCTGGGGGGGGACTCTAATTAAGGAACCCCTCTTCTTTGATCGATTTCCTCCACGATGGCCGCAAGAGGCCCCCAGGATGCCCCAAGAGGCCGCAGGATGGCCCCAAGATGACCCCAAGAGGCCCCCCAAGAGGCCCCCAGGAGGCTCCCAAGAGACCCCCAAGAGGCCCCAAGAGACCCCCCAGAGGCACTCAAGGTGCTCACAGAGGCCCCAAGATGGCCCCAAGAGGCCCCAAGAGGCCCCAAGAGGCCCCCAGGAGGCCCCAAAGAGGATCCCGAACGGCCCACAGAGGCCCCCCCGAGGCACCCAAGACGCCGAAAAGCCTCTCAGGACGACCCTCTACTCGCCTGGGCGTCGTTTCTGGACGGGCTGGTGGGGATACGCGAAGCGTCTAGAATTTCGGAGCACCCCTCGCGATGATCGTGGCCCCATAGGGAGCCCCACAAAAAGGCCCTAATGGCGCAGGCCGCATGCGCCCGACGCCCATTTTGGCTCACCCCTCACACGGTTCGTGGAGCTCCACCGAAGGCCCCAGTGGCGCAGGCCGCACGTGGCCGACGCCCCGATTTCGGCACACCCCTCACACGGTTCGTGGTCACGTAAAAGGAGCTCCACCGAAGGCCCCAGCGGCACAGGCCGCGTGCACCCGACAGCCGTTTTGGCACACCCCTCATCCTGACCCTACATCGAGTTCCGCCGAAGGCCCCAGCGGCGCAGACCGCATGCGCCCGTAGCCAAATTTGGCACACCCCTCGCACGGTTGGTGCCCCCATAGGGAACTCCACAAGAGGCCCCAGCCGACGTTCACGTGGACACACCCCTCACACGGTTCCTGCCCTTGTAGGGAGCTCCACCCGAGGCCCCAGTGGCACAGGCCGCATGCGCCCGTCGCCCATTTTGGCGCACCCTTCATACGGCTCGTGGCCGACGCCCCAGTGGCACAGGCCGCATGCGTCCGTCGCCCAATTTGGCACACCCCTCACACGGTTCGTGGCCCCGTGCACCCATAGGGAGCTCCAGCGAAGGCCCCAGTGGCGCAGGCCGCATGCGCCTGGAGTTCATGTGGGCACGCCCCTCACACGGCTCGTGGCGCCATAGGGAGCTCCGCCAAGGGCCTCAATGGCACAGGCCGCATGCACCCGACGCCCATTTGGGCACACCCCTCGCACGGCTTGTGCCCCCATAGGGAATTCCACCCAAGTGCCCAGTGGCACAGGCCGCGTGCGCCCGACGCCCATTTTGACAAACCCCTCGCACGGTTCGTGGCCCCATAGGGGGCTCCACCGGAGCCCCAGTGGCACAGGCCGCATGCGCCCGTCGCCCATTTTGGCACACCCCTCACACGGTTCTTGGCGCCATAGGGAGCTCCACCAAGGGCCCCAGTGGCACAGGCCGCATGCGCCCGACGCCCATGCTGACAACCCCTCACAAAGCTCGTGGCTCCATATGGAGCTCCACCGAAAGCGGTACCCACAACGCGATATTCACAATTGCGCATGGTTGGGTTCTTCGCCATGATATTTTTTTCCTGATGGGGATTTGTTTTACCAGTTATGACTTTGATAAGCGATTGCGCGCGCCCAATATTATTTGACAGGGAGGACGGGGATCGAGAAGGGCGTCCCGAGGGATGGTTCAATTTCAAACGCAAAACGTACGAGTAAACAGAATCATGCGTCCTTCGCAAAATGTCGCCGCTGTGCTGCTTTGCTGCTGCAGCCACGATTGTGCTTTCTTGATTCGCCCCGACTCCGGTTTCCCAGGCCTCCTGGGAATTTCCAGGAGCTCTCGCGGTATGTCGCGTGCGTGCTGGACATCAGACTGGAGGCCGCCAAGACGGCCCATGAGGGCCCCAAGTCGCCTCACGATCGCTCCCGGATGCCCCAAATGGCCTCCAGATGGCCAATGGCCAATGAGCCCCAAGAGCACCCCCCCAGAGGGGCCTAAGAGGCCAACTTCATGTATGGTCCGTTGGTTACTGCAGGAGCTAACCCTTCTCACCTTTTCAGCTTCCAATGCCCCAGGACAGCCCAAGAAGCCCCCAATAGCGACCCAGGACTCCCAGGAGCCCCCCAGGAGTGCCCCAAGACGCCATAAGAGGGCTCCAAGATGGCCAAACAGGCCCCAAAGACAGCCCAAGAGGCAGCCAAGAAGGCACCAAGAGGAGGAGCACGTACTCACATGTGGAGCCTTCCGCCCCAAGATGGCCAGTAGAGCCCCCAGGAGACTCCCGAGGCCCCCCCAAGCCCCCACAAAGCCCCAAGGAACCCTGCAAGAGTCCCCCGAGAGGATTCCCAACCTCAGACACATCCAAGATACATCTGAACACCAGCCCAGACATTGTGGCGGGATATACCGAAGTCGTATGTGTATTTATATATATATATATATATATATGTATGTATGTGTGTCCTGCTGTCTCTCTCCAGACATGGATATGGAAGTACCTACACATAAAAAACATGATAGTACGACATAAATGCGTACTCATGTACATACACATGCATATGATACCGGAGCAAAAACCCAATCAGGGCTATCGGGCTGGGGGGGCTATAGGGCTATAGGACTATTGATCTATAGGGCTATAGAGCTATAGGGCTATAGAGCTATAGGGCTATAGGGCTATAGGGCTATAGGGCTATAGGGCACCCGGGGGCACGCCCGGGCACCCGGGCACCCGGGCACCTGGGCCCCCCTGGGCCCCCCCCGGGCACCTGGGCCCCGGACAACCCCGGGCCCCCGGGCAACCCCGGGCATCCGGGCGTGCAGCGAAAATCGGCGACAAACCCAACCTAACCATATGAATCCGCTAGGACCCCTACAGAGGCAAGATCTGATTGGGGAACATACAAATATGTGTGTATGTATACAAACATATGCGCACAGGCAAGCATACATGCATACATACATACACACATGAATACGAACGAACGTGCGTACATACATACACACGCATGCATGCATACATGCATACGTACACACAATCATACGTACATGAACGCAACACAAACGCAACCATGCATCCATACATGCATGCAGTGATACACCTTTAATGCATACATGCACACATATACATACATTCACGCATACAACCATTCACACATGCATTCATCCATCCATGCACACGTACATACATATATACACATTACATGCGTGTACATATACAAACATACACGTGCGTGCATACACACTTACATATAAACATACGTACGCACATATACACCCACACACATACATACATGCACGCATGCATACATACCTACACACCTACGCACACATACTTACGTATTTAAATGTATATATATATGTATGTATACATGTGTTCATGCATACGTCCATACATAGATGCATACGTACAAACGTGCGTGCGTACGTGCGTACGTACGTAGAGGCATTAAGACACACACATATACGCATACATCGTCACATACACACATACTACGTACATGCATATATGCATACATGCACACAGACGTGCAGACATACAAACATGCATCCATGCATACATACGACATGCATACATGCATATATGCATATCTATTTATATATATACTATGTATGTATATATCTATATATACTCACGCACAAAATTGAAATAAATGAAGCAAATCTCCCGCAACACAGTTTGTCTGCCAATGGTGGCGATGCAGAGAGACTCTGCGATTACATGATGTGTCCTGCTCAAGTACCTGACCGGGCCGTCCTGGTCGTGCGGCGGAAGCCGCCAGGAGCCCATGACCGTCGTCAAGACATCCCGAAATTCATTCAACTTTGTGGCGGCACGCGTCGACACGCTGCCTATGTGGAGGCTGGTAGGCTGCCGCGCAAAGGAAGCTGTCGCCAATGCTAGCCCAACCAGCTGCGATGTCGAGACTGCACGCCGCCTCTCTCCGAGCCTCCGGCGTCTCAGCGCAGCCTGCTCGCTTGCTGGGCGCCAGTCGTGGTCGGGCTTGAGGCGGCAAGGAAGCGCGTTCGGGCCAGCAGGGCCCAGCTTCCACGGGCGCTGCAAACAGAACCGTCCCGCCATGCGCTCCACTCCGCGACGAGACCAGCCTCGCCTCTGCCACCGCGCCGCCCGAGCCTGCACGCCCTGGCTGGAACGCCTCCCCACTCAACCTGCACCGCCACCCGGCCCCGACCGTGAGCCCGACCCCTGCCACAGCTCTCCGCCCTCGCCTCCACCTCCTCACCCAGCTCCCGCCCCCCCCACCAAACCACCAACCTCTCCCTGTCCCCTCCCCCAACCTATCTCCGACCTCCAGCTCCACCGCCCCCGCCTCAGGAGGAGGAGGAGGAGGAGAAGAGCCAGGCTGAGGACGAGAGGGATGATGATGATGATGATGATGATGATGATGATGATGATGATGATGATGATGCTGATGCTGATGCTGATGCTGATGCTGATGCTGATGCTGATGATGATGATGATGATGATGATGATGATGATGATGATGAGACGGGAGGAGGCAGGAGGCAGCAGGATGGGGAGAGGCAGGAGGGAGAGGAAAACGGGGCAAACTGGCAGTGGAAAGAGGAGGGAGGAGGATGAGGAGGTTGAGGAGGCTGATAATGATGATGATGATGATGATGATGAGGAGGAGGAGGAGGAGGAGGAGGAGGAGAAAGGGGGCAGCCCCGCTCTTTTCCCTCTCTGCCCCCCAGCTGGCCTCCTGGTTCCTGTCGTATATCGCGATGGCCCCGCCGGAGATCCCACCAGACGCCATCCCGGCGGGCCCCCCGTCGCCGCGCGGGCGCCCCTGCGAGCGGATGGAGAAACGCGCGAGGAGAGCCTGCCGTGCACTTCCCAGCGCTCCGCATCACCATCATCGACATCCACATCCACATCCCCATCCAATCTCCATCCCCATCCTCCTCCTCCTCTTCCTCCTCCTCCCCCTCCTCCTCCTCATCATCATGATCATGATGACGATGATAATCAGCATCATAATCATCGTCGTCATCATAATCATAGGCATCAACATCAGCGTCAGGATCATCCTCATCATCACCGATAACAACAGCAACAACTTCATCACCATCAGCACCATCAACCTCTTCATCCTTATCATTATCGTCGCCATCATCATCAACGTCATCATGATCGTCATGAGCGTGATCATCATCATCATCATCATCATCATCATCATCATCATCATCAACAGCATCACCACCATAACCACAACCACCACCATCATCATCAGCATCATAGTCGACGTCGCCGTCGTCAGTATCTTTATCCTCAGCATCATCTCGTCATATTCATCTGCATCTTCATCTCCATGTTGATCTTCATCAGCAACATCATCTCCATCCCTATCTCCATATCCATCCTAATGTGTTTCTTCCCCATCATCGTCAGCATCAACCTCATCATCATCATCAACAACACCATCATCATCAGCATCGTCATCGCCATCGTCATCATCATCATTACCATCCTTATCATCACCATCATCAACATCGCCATCAGCAATATCATCAGTACAATCAGCAGCTTCAGCATCAGCATCAGCATCAGCATCAGCATCAGCATCATCACCATGGTCACCACGGTCATCATCAGCATAAGCATCATCATCAACATCATGATCGCCAGCATCATCATCATCATCATCATCATGGCCACCAGCATCATCATCCTCATCATCATCAGCAGCATCATCAACTTCAGCACCATTTACCTCATTCCCATCACCATCATCAGCATCATCATTGTGATCATCATCATCGTCATCAGCATCACCATCGTCATCTGCGCAAGCATTAACCTCAACATCAGCATTATCATGAGCAGCAACATCAGCATGAGCAGCATCATCATCCGAATCAGCGACACATTCATCATCATCAGCAGCATTAACGTCGTCATCAGCATCAGCATCACCATCATAATCATCACCAATATCATCGTCGTCATAATCATTGTTAATTATTGTTATCAGCATCATTAGCATCACCATCAACATCATCAAGATCAACATCATCCGCATCCGCATCCGCACCGTCATGCTCATCCACATCATCACCAACATCATCATCATCATCATCATCAGCATCGCCATCATCATCAGCATTAGCATCATCTTCACGATTATCATCATAACAATCAGCACCAACCATAACAGCATCACCATCATCACCATGGCTTCTACCAACACCACCAACAACATTATCATCACTACTATCATGTTCGGCGTTATCGTCGTCGTCGTCATCACCTAGTACTCAGCATCATTGTCGCCATCATCATCAGTAGCGCTGTCACCATTACCACCATCATCATCATCAACAACAACAACATCATCATATGCATGATCATCGTCGACGCCTTCATCCACCTCCTCCCTGTCGTCATCGTCCGCCTCATTCTACATCCATGTCCGATTTCTCCCTCCTAATCTCGGGGAGACGTAAGACTCGGGTACGGGGGACTCGGGTTGGCCCGACGGGGCCATCATAAAAATGACGAGGCCCAATCTGAAATTTGACGCGAGCTCCCGCTGCAGACATCCCACGAAAACTGGACCATCTAAATCCAGGACGCGCTTGTCAAAAAAACGTCGGCAAACCCGAGTTCCGGCTTACTCGGGTCTTGCGTTTCCCCGATAATCCTCAGCCTTCATGTCCCGCCTATGTCGGCGCGGGAACTTTCCAGGGCTTCGCATGCTTGAGATACCCTGGGTAAGGGGTGCACAGCCATTGCGCACGCGGCGGCGGCTTTCCTTGATGTGCTACCCCAAATTCCCCATGATGCTGAACACTTGTGTACGGCACGCTGCCGGTGTTCTGAGAATGCAGAGGGTTCCGAGCACTGGGACTGTACAGATGTGGCCCGACTCGGCAAACGGTATGCTGGACTTCGTCATGGAGTGCTACTGCACGAGCGATCGCCAATGCCTGAGGTGTTTCCAGCACCCACCCACAGTGACCGTGCCACGTTGGACATGCTGCCAAGGTCTGACCGCGCATCGGTGTGGGTAACGTGAATGCGGATGCCCTGGCCAAGCAAGCTCTCCTCTCCCACCCATTATTCGGCGCAAATTCTTAGATGTTGTTGTCCGCGTTGTGGGCAGCAAAGTGTTTGATATTGTCCTTCCCGAGGATGGTTACCAGCCTGGACCCCAAACAGTAAGTCATGGCACTGCGGACGCGTGCGCTACATCATATGGTGCAGGCTATGAGCCGGAACGTGTGTGGCGTAAGATATTGTGAGCGACGTGGTGCAAACTATTCATCTGAAGTTGCGTGGTGCAAGCCAGGTAGGGCAGGCGCTGTTGCAAAAGGCTGGCAGTGCCATCGGTGCGGCCGCTCCACGCAACAGGGCGCCATCGAGGCGCCCACGGGCGCACGCGCGAACGCCAGCCGGGCGACACAATCGGCACGCCCACCAGCCGCACGGGGGCGCCCACGCTGCGCACACGGGCGGGTGTAGTATACACCCACCCTGTGGTACGTGGCGCTGTTTATGGCGCGACCCATGGCGAAACTTAAGGTTAACCTGTGTTGGAGTGGCTGGCGCAAGCCATGGCGCAAGCTGAATCGCCACTCGCAGCGCAAATCATCGTCCTTCCTCCGATCCCTTCGTCCTCATTCTCCCCTGCGCACGAGGCGCTCACGGGCAGGCACCAGGCGAAACCTCGAGGCAAACCCACCAAGCGCGCGGGGCGCCCACGAAGCGCCCACCAGGCGGGAACAAGACGAACACGCACGCACGACACGACACGAGGCGCACGCGAGGCGCCCACCAGCTGGCCATCCCGCACACCCAGCCGACACACAGCAGCCCGCTGGGCGCAGGTCGTCTGACGATGTCTTGCGCTCCTCTCCCAAATCCCTCTTCCCTTCGGGGAGGGTGCCCTCCCCCCCTCCCTGAGGCTGTTTGAGTCTGTGGCCGCGATCGGCCACGGTGCACAAGATGGCCCAAGGTGGCCCCAAGAGGGCCTCCGATGCTCCAAGATGACCTCCACACCGGCTCAAATGATACTGGAGAACAACCCCAATCCGAATTTTCTGCGGGCTGCAGGGCTGCAGGGCAATAGGACCATAGGGATATAGGGCAATATGGCAATATGGGCTATTGGGCTATAGCCCATGCAGCCCTAATGGCCTTCTAAGCCTATCGCCCTACATCCCTATAGCCTTGTAGCCCTATTACCCTATTGCCCTATAGCCCTATAGCTCTACAGCCCGATAGCCCTATAGGGCTGTATGGGCTATTGGGCTATATGGGCTATGCAAAGATCGTCATATCTTACTTATGGAAGTTATGTTGATATACCGGCATTACACCTGAAGTTAAACTTACACAACAGCTGACAACCTTACCCAACTGCATGTTAAGTACCACATCTAGCCGATCTTCACAACTGTGAAAGTTAGTGAAGTTAGTGCGAGGTTTTTTGTTCGTTATTCCTGCCCCCCTCCAGCGAATTTCGTTTATGTACATATATATATATATATATATACACGGGTGCAGCCCGTAATTTGATTCTCGCGGGGTACACAGAAAGACTGAACTGAACCACCAGGCCATTAGATGGCACTTTTAAGCAAGCAGGTGAGGATATTTCGGTGGCAGTTTTTATTTCCGCGGGTGAGGATCTTTCGGTGGCAGCTTTAAGCCAGCGGGTGAGGATATGTCGGCGGCAATTTTAAGCCAGCGAGTAAGGATACTCCGGTGGCAGTTTTAAGCCAGCGGGTGGGGATATTTCGGTCGCAGTTTTTGTTTCCGCGGGTGAGGATATTTCGGCGGCATCTTGAAGCCAGCGGGTGAGGATATTTCGGTGGCAGTTTTAAGCCACCGGGTGAGGATATTTCGGTGGCAGTTTTTTTTCCGCGGGCGAGGATGCGGGTGAGGATATGTCGGTGGCAGTTCTAAGCCAGCGGGTGAGGATATGTCGGTAGTAGTTTTAAGCCAGCGGGTGAGGATATTTCGGTGGCAGTTTTAAGCCCGCGGGGGAGGAGGAGGAAGAGGGAGGAACCGAGAAGAACTGTGCTCGGCGCGGGCATCCAGCCACCACGCGGTGCGTCATTCGCGTGATGGGCCCAGCCGACGGCTACGCATCCAGCGCGGAGCTGCGCCCGTATATATGCTTGCCCATTGGCGTGGGCCTGGCGGGGGGCCACGGGGCGAGCTGTCCAATGATTTGAAATGAGCAAAAACGGGAGCGCGAAGAGCATAATTGATCTCAGTCTGGAGCGCAACGCTTCATATATATATATATATATATATATATATATATATATTAATTTATTATTATTATTATTAGTGAGACAAATGGCACGGCTGAGGTAAGCAAAGTTAGGTTTTAGAGTGGTCGAAGTTAGGTTGCAGAGTGGTTGAATATAGTTTGCAAACCAACCATAGTGAACAACTGGATGTCTACCTTCCACAACTTTAACGTAGGTGCCGCAAGAGCAACGTAACTTCCATAAGTAAGATCTGACGGTATCAGTAAGGCTATAAGGGCACCCGGGCACCTGGGCAACCCCGAGCACCTCTGGGCAGCCCGGGGCACCTCCGGGCACCCCCGGGCAGGGCCCGGCCACCGAAATCGGCGACGCAGGTCACCTACACATATGAATCCGCTAGGGCCCCTACAGAGGCAAGCTCTGATTGGGAAATAACCGAAGATGATTCAATATAGCTTCCCATATACCTCCAAGAGGTCCAACGAGGGTCACAAGACGGATCCAAGTAACCTCGGCTCTGAGCGCCACCTCAGGACCACCCAAGATGCCAAAATGAGTTACAGGGCCTCCGGAAAGGGGTCCCAAAAAAAACCCAACAGAGCCCCAGAGGGCCCCAAGAGCGGCCAAGAGGGGCCACAAGAGCGTCCCACGAAGGCCCCAAGAGGCGGGCTGTCTCCTCCTATTCCTCCTCCTCTTCCTCCTCCTCCTCCTCCTCCGCCTCGCCTCGCCCCCCCGCGGGCCCAAAGGATGGCTCGAAGAGGCCACCCCCCTTGCTCCCAGAGATCTCTCTGTTCATCCTGGTTGCCCGCTTTCTTTCACTATGTGACTCTTCGTCCCTTTTTCCCGTCAACTCTCATTGGCAGGGGTTCTGAACTGGCTGGTGGGGATACTTTTAGTCAGCGGCCGCAGGCGAGAGCGCCACCGGCGAGTCTAGTCAGAGCGGGCCGCGCAAAGACGAATTAACCTAGCTGGTGGGGATATTTTTTTGGGGGGGGTCGCGGCCGCGCAGCAGAGGGCAGGCGGCGAAAGGGTGTCCGGGCCGACGGGGAAATCTAATTAGCTGCTGGGCGCAGCGCGGGCCGGCCGGGCCAGCACTCAGGGCAGCAGCGGCGGGGACGGCGGCGGGGGGCTGGCTGGCTGAACTGCAACGCTCAGGGAAGCTCGAGCATCGTGCAGCCCAGTGGCAAAATGCAAGGGAATTCTGTGTAACGCGCCGCGGCGCCAGTCCACCACGGTGGAGGTGCAAATTGAGACAGGCAGAGAGCGTCCTGCACGTACAACCAAGACGTGCACTGCAGTGGGGCGGCAAGGTGCACACTGGTCATGTCGCCACGGGGGCGCCCAGGACCAGGGCCGTGTCGACGGCGTAGACCGGCCTGGTCGGCTGGGATGGTAAGCGGATGAAAGCACAGCGTCCGGCGGAAGGCTGGACCACTCCGGGGTGCCACGCACGTATCCAGTGGGCCACACCAGTCCCGAGCAAGTGGCAGCGAACCGGCGGTGGCCCCTGTGGGCCCGGCCCATTGCCACACGGTCACAACGTGAGCGCCGCAGAGAACCGCGTCTTGCGCGGAGAGGAAGCTGACTGGCGGGGATGGACGTCACCAGCGCGGCAGGGAGAGTAGGCACCAGGGGGCAAGCTGGTGGGGATACGCGGAGCGTTAAGAATTACCTCTAAGAAAAGGCCCTAAGTGCAAGCGCTGTTTAGGGAATTCTGCTGTCAGCGTTGAGGGTGGCACATCTGGGAGGACCTTGTTCTAGGTAGTCCTAAGGACCCGCGTGGCGCCTCATGTTCGGATGGCGAGGCCCCAGCAAGACCTGGAGAGGAATCGTGGATGTCACCAAGGGCCACTATTTAGCTCACTGCATCGTTTGAAAAGGCTTCCAGCAGCAATTCCGACTATGTTGCAAGGTGTGGGGTACAGACCTTGCCCAAATGCCACCTGCTCGCTGAACATCGCCAGCATCAGAAATTATCGGGTGCGCTGACTACGCTGTGCAGAATTCCTTCCCAAGGGAACCCTCACTACAAGGGGGACCCTCATTACGTTGAAGACTCCACGGTTAAGGCGACGTCACGCCGTGACGCGGCGCACTTGTGCTCTGCCGTAATGCTGCCCCCGACCACGGATATGAGCTTGTCTGCGACTGCGTCAGGTGGGTTGGTTCAGACGCCAGGCGTGCTCGCACTGCAGGCGCAAATCCAGGTAAGGGAGGTGGCGACAAGGCTCGACGCCTCCCGATCCTGTTGCGCTCGGTAATGGGCGCTCCCCCGGGTGGCCAAAAGTGCAAGAGGGCGAACTACACTTCAAGTGCCATCCCGAGATAGCCAGGTCCATGTGCCGAGCTATCTCTCTCACGACTGGGACGATATGATTGGTCAGGCCATTAGGGAACCGCTGATGAGAACCTCCTTCGGCACCTCCTCCTTTCTCCTCCTCCTCCTCCTTCTTCTCATCCCATCCTTTCAATCCGCTCCCTCCTCCTTCTTCCCTGTCCTACTCCTCAACCTCGTCATTATCCGCCTGATCTGCCCAGCTCGTCGCTGATGAAGATGAATGGGTATTCCTGCTTACATTCCAAACTCCATATTCCTCCGCGTTCTCAGTATCTTTATGCCCGTACCTTGCTTAGCCTCATGGACATACTCTCCTTCCTCCTCCTCCTCCTCCTCCTCTTCCTCCTCCTTCTACTCCTTCTCCTCCTTCTCCTCCTCCTCCTCCTCCTCCTCCTCCTCCTCCCCCTGATGGTCTCGCTTCTCCCCCTCCTCCTCCTCCTCCTTCTCCTCCTCCTCCTTCCCCCTCAATACAATCATCGTCATCAACATCACCACAACCACCACCATCATACCATTATCATCATCATCATCAGCATCATCATCATCATCATCATCATCAGCATCATCAGCATCATCATCATCATCATCATCATCATCATCATCATCATCATCATCATCATTATCACCATCATCAGCCGCAGCAACAATATCGTCATCATCAGCATCCGCACCAGCATTACAAGTAATCATCATCGTCATCATCAGCAGCAGCATCGTCATCACCATCACCATCATCACCATCATCATCATCATCAGCATCAGCATCAGCATCAGCATCATCGTCATCGTCATCGTCATCGTCATCCTCATCACCACCGCAATCGTCATCATCACGTCCAGCATCATCATGATCATGATCATCAGCAGCATCATCAGCAGCGTCATCGTCATCAGCATCGCCATCATCATGGTCATGATCATGACCATGGTAATCCGTATCATCAGCATCAGCAACACCATCATCATCATCATCATCATCATCATCATCATCATCCTCATCATCATCAGCATCATCATCATCAGCATCAACATCATTTTCATCAGCAACATCGCCGACCTCACTATCACCATCAACATTATCATCGTCAACATTACCACCACCATCCTCCTCATTATCACATGCATCATCTCATCATTATCACTACCATCATGCTCATCACAATCAATACCGTCGTCATCAACATCATCATGGTCGTAAACGCCTCCACCATAAACATCATCAACACCATCACCACCACTTCCCATCCGCAACCACATATCCAACCTCATGACGATCCTCCTGGTTCGCAATCACAAACCGTGTTTCCTGCCTTCTATCATTATTCGCCCATCCTAAAGTTCATCCCCATGCTCCTGCTTATGATGCCGTTGTTTCGCATCATTCCCTTCCTTCCTCATCATGTCGCCACTCCACCCTAACACGTTCCCTTCTACCTAGTGTCCTAATTATCCCCCCTCGCTATGCATCATGGTCCCACCCTTTCCATTCCCATTAATATCCACTCCCACATCCCCGCAACACTTTAATGTGAGACTACTGCACTTCTGTCTCCAACGATTTCTCGGCTGCTTGCAATAATTAGGCACACTGAACCGGCTTTAAACCAACACGGAAACCTATTGGGAGCTCCGGCGGGGTTCGTGTCGATTTGCTTCACATTCTCTTTGTCTTCACTTGTACACTGGCAGTACCTGATTTTTGACTGTATCTTGTGCACTCCACGCCACCTAGTATGTTAGCGTGGCTTTGGCTCCGCGCGCCACGATTCCAACTTCGGGGGTCGCACACCTGTGTGATCCGGCGGTCCCGTTGGGACAGACGGCCCAGAGGGTACAAGAGACCCTCATTCATGAGCGCACTAAGAGGGCCCAAAGAGAGCCCCTAGACGGCCCACCGTAGCCTCAAGGCGGCCCCAGGTCGGTCCAAGAGGACCCAAATGAACCCAATAAGAGGGCTCCACAACGCGCTGAAAAGACAAGTAGAGGAAGGACCTGGGGCTTTTCTGTTAGCCGCTTGCCTGCCTTACAAGATGCCCCAGATGGTCCAGACGCAGGCTCCTAAGATCCCAAGACGCTACCCATATCTCCCAGAAGGAGCCTCAAAGGCCCCAAGTCCCTCAGCATGGTCTCCGGAGGCCCCCAGATAGCCCCAACACTGTCCACGAACGTCCCGAAAAAAGTCGCCTCCAGAGGTCCAGGATGCCAGGATGCCCCCCAAAAAGGCTCCCCGATGGGCCGGTCGACCCCCAAAGAACGCACCAAGATTGTAAAGCTTGACTCGGACTGGGAAGCCGGTGGCAAAGGGCGCGGCCCTTCAGATTACAAAGCTGGAGCGGGCAAAAAAACGCTCCCACGGAGGGCGCGTCATCGGATGGTCGCGCGTCGCCAACATCCCCCAAATGGACCGCTAGACCGCCAGCCGGCCCCAAGAGGCCCCAACAGGCTCGAAGCTGCCCCTCGGATGCCCCCAAGAGACCCCAGGAGGGCCGCCTCCAGAAGCTCCCGAGAGGCCTCCCAGAGGACCCCAAGAGGCCTCTTAAGAGGCCGATGATCCAAGACCCAGGAACGGTGGCGGGATGTGTCGAAGGCCACCTGGATAGGCATCGCTTCCCGTGGTGGGGCGGCCTCACAGCGGCTGTCGCAGCCTCGACCCTCCGATGGCCATCGAAGGGAAAGAGCGGATGTTAACAACTGGAAACGGGCAGGACATGGAGGGAAGGGGGAGAGGGAGAGGATGGAGTCGGAGGAAATGGGGAGGGGAGAGGGAGGGGAGGCAGGGGAAACATGTAAGGGCGGAGGCGATCAGGGAGCGGGCACGATAGGAGACGGCAGGTGGCAGCAAGCGCAGCTGCTGCAGCACCGTGTCGACAGCAGCGAAGCAAACGTCAGCAGCGGCGCCTGCTACAGCAAGCCACTGGGACAACCGTGGCAGCGGCGCCAGCAGCAGCCGCAGGAGGCGAGGAGCCCTACAGAACCGAGCACGGCACAGGTCTAAAAGGAGGGTGACTCGGAGAGACCGGCGGCTCGCAGCGGATCCCCGGACGCCTCCCGGGCGTCCCGATTGCCTGTTCTCCGAGCCGGCGTCTGGCCGCGGCGACGGGGCCCCCTGAAGGCCAGCTGCCGTTGTCTCAGCTCTGCCCACCGGCCAGACCACCCCAACCTAATTCCGAAGGCACGAGTTTCGGGTTGGGGGGGGGGGAGTGCGGGCTCCACACGTGCTTTTCCGAAGTTCCTCGACCCCCCCACACTGGAGATCGAGGGTAAATTTGGGCATTCGGGTTGGGTTGGGGTTGTCTAGCTCACCCTCCTCTGGAATAACGGCACACGCCTGAGAGCCTGAGAGCAGCTTCGACGCATTGCTCCATGGCATGCGCGGTCGGGTCAGCCTGGCAAGGCTGGGCAAACAGCCCAGCACGACAATACCGAATCCTATCGTACACCTCCGCGCAGCTCGTGCCCCTTTTGGGCAGATCCCTGACGAGACGGCGGGGAAAAACGCCAAAGCGAATACATGCTTTCTCCTGCTACTCCTCCTTATCCCCCGTTCTAAGAACCCAACGGGACAAGGTGCTGTACGGTGGGCTGTGACCCAGCCTCGGCAGCGCTCACTCGCTCGCACGGTTTGTCGGAGGCAGCTCGTTCTTGTTGTCTCACTGCAGGGTTCAGCAGGCACGAAACACCAGACATGCAGCGCAAAGCCAAATAGTATTGTCACGTGTCCTCTCGTTGTTATGTTTCTTCGTTCGAATTCTAATGGTTAGTATCATCATTCCTCCTCCTCCTCCTCTTACTCCTCCTTCTCTTCCAACTCCATCTCCCGTCCTCTTGGTGGCTAGCGCCCGTCCTAAGAAAATAATGCAGGACTCCGTGCTTCTCAGCTGTACTTGCCGGGGAAGAAGCCCTCGTAACCTGCGGGTGCGGCCCTCTTATTCATTCAGGAGCTCCTGAAAGACAGTCAAGACGATTCGCTCGCCTGTCTCTGAAAAAAATCACAGCTGGTCGGCCTCCGACCGCTGCTCGGCGCGCCATTCCCAAAACGCTCCACCCACGTCTCTCCACCAATGCGCGGCGCAGTGGAGCTGGCAACCCCTCCCTCCATCCCTCCCTCCCTCCCTCCCCTCCCTCTCCTCCACCTCCTCCCCCCTCCTCCTCCTCCTCCTCCTTCCTCCTTCTCCTCCTTCTCCTCCTCCTCCTCCCTCCTCCTCCCTCCTCCTCCTCCTCCTCCTCATTCCTCCTCCTCCCCCTCCTCCCCTCCTCCCCCTCCTCCCCCTCCCCTCCTCCGCCTCCTCCTCCTCCTCCCCCTCCTTCTACTCCCTCCTCATCCCACCCCCCTCCTCCACCTCTTCCTCCTCCTTTGTCTCCTCCCCTCTCCCTCCCCCTCCTCCTCCTCCTCCTCCTCCTCCTCCTTCCCCCTCAACACAATCATCGTCATCAACATCACCACAACCACAACCACCTTCCTCCTCTCCTCCTCCTCATCCTCTCCTCCGTCTCGTCCTCCTCCTCCTCCTCCTCCTCCTCCTCCTCCTCCTCCTCCTCCTCCTCCTCCTCCCCTCCTCCTCCTCATCCTCATCCTCATCTCATCCTCCTCATCCTCATCCTCATCCTCATCATCATCATCCTCATCCTCATCCTCATCATCATCATCATCATCATCATCATCATCATCATCAACATCATCATCATCATCATCATCATAACCATCACCATCATCAGCATCATCATCATCATCATCAGCATCATCATCATCATCATCATCATCATCATCAGCATCAGCATCAGCATCAGCATCATCATCATCATCAACATCATCATCATCATCATCATCATCATCATCATCCCCCTCCCCATCCTCCTCCTTCTCATCATCATCATCCCCCTCCCCCTCCTCCTCCTCCTCCTCCTCCCCCTTTTCCTCGTCCTCCTCCTCCTCCTCATACTCATCTCCCCTATCCTCCCCATCCTCCTCTTTTTCCTCCGCCTCCTCCTCTTCATCCGTCTCCTCCTCCACCTCCTCCTGCTCCGCCTTCTCGTCCTCCAAGTCCTCCTCCTCCTCCTCTTCCTCCTCCTCCTCCTCTTCATCTTCTTTATCGTTTTCGTCCTAATCTAACTCATACTAGTGTGCTTGTGGTTCGCGTGAATCGTCGTCCCCATATGTTTCTTCGTCGTGTCCGTATACGTCTACGTTGTTTCGTCCCCGCATGAGTCTTACGAACCATATCATTATTCTTACGAGTTTGCATGCGCGTGCCCCCCCCACCCCCGTCGCGGCGAAAGGGGAAGGGAGGGCTGCTTTTTTTCTTGAGCAACAAAAGGCTGCAGGATTTCGGGCCATCGCCCAAACAGTCTGAATATATTTTGATATTTATATATATATATATATGTGTAATCAATCACCCTGTGACGTACCCAACCAATTTGTATCAATGGAAACGAGGAGTTGGCTCAAACTTGCATGGACAAGCAACTTGGTGTGCACGCTACTTGGGACACGCGCCTATGGCATGATGCGCAAGAGGACCATACAAGAACAAGGGGCGACAACTACAGGCTCGAAGAGGACATGGGGAGTCGGGAGCGCAGGGCAGGAGAAAAACGTGCGGGATGCCGAACCATCAGCACGGCAGCAGCAAAGGGAAGGTGACTGCAGGAGGAGAACAAGGACGAAAGCGGCGTCTAACTTGAGTCTGCGGTGGGTACCCACTGTGCCGCGCCCCTCAGCAGCCCTCGAAAGTGGCGACGGTTTCACAGATCGCAGCCCCCCCAGGGATGGCGAGGTCTAATTTGAATCCGCCGTGGGTACCCACTGTGATGGGCCCCTTTTCAGCAGGCCTCGAACATGGCGACCGTTTCACAGATCGCAGCCCCCCATGGATGGCGAGGTCTAGTTTGAGTCTGCGGTGGGCACCCACTGTGCTGGGCCCCTTTTTTTCAGCAGGCCTCGACAGTGGCGACAGTTTCACATATCGCAGCCCCCCAGGGATGGCGAGGTCTAATTTGAATCTGCGGTTGGCGTCACTGTGCTGGGCCCCCCAGCAGGCCTCGAAAGTGGCGACAGTTTCAAAGATCGCAGCCCCCCCAGGGATGGCGAGGTGTAAGTTGAATCTGCGTGTGGCGTCGCTGTGCTGGGCCCCCCCCAGCAGGCCTCGAAAGTGGCGACCGTTTCACAGATCGCAGCCCCCCAAGGACGGCGAAGTCTAATTTGAATCTGCGGTGAGTACCCACTGTGCTGGCCCCCCCAGCAGGCCTCGAAAGTGGCGACAGTTTCACAGATCGCAGCCCCCCAGGGATGGCGATGTCTAATTTGAGTCCGCCGTGGGTACCCACTGTGCTGGGCCCCCCAGCGGGCCTCGAAAGTGGCGACAGTTTCACAGATCGCAGCCCCACAGGGATGGCGAGGTCTAGTTTGAGTCCGCGGTGGGTACCCACTGTGCTGGACCCCCAGCAGGCCTCGAAAGTGGCGACAACTTGACAAATCGCAGCCCCCCAAGGATGGCGAGGTCTAATTTGAGTCCGCCGTGGGTACCCACTGTGCTGGGCCCCCCCAGCAGGCCTCGAAAGTGGCAACTGTTTCACAGATCGCATCCCCCCAGGGATGGCGAGGTCTAGGTTGAGTCCGCCGTGGGTACCCACTGCGCTGGGCCCCCCAGCAGGCATCGAAAGTGGCGACAATTTCACAGATCGCAGCCCCCCCAGGGATGGCGAGGTCTAATTTGAATCCGCCGTGGGTACCCACTGCGTTGGGCCCCCCAGCAGGCCTCGAAATTGGCGACCGTTTCACAGATCGCAGCCCCCCAGGGATGGCGAGGTCGAATTTGACTCCGCGGTGGGTACCCACTGCGCTGGGCCCCAGCAGACCTCGAAAATGGCGACAACTTGACAGATCGCAGCCCCCCTGGGATGGCGAGGTGTAATTTGAATCCGCCGTGTGTACCCACTGTGCTGGGCCCCCCAGCAGGCATCGAAAGTGGCGACAGTTTCACGGATCGCAGCCCCCCAGGGATGGCGAGGTCTAGTTTGAGTCCGCCGTGGGTACCCACTGTGCTGGGCCCCCCAGCAGGCCTCGAAAGTGGCGACAGTTTCACAGATCGCAGCCCCCCAGGGATGGCGAGGTCTAGTTTGAGTCCGCCGTGGGTACCCACTGTGCTGGGCCCCCCAGCAGGCCTCGAAAGTGGCGACAGTTTCAAAGATCGCAGCCCCCCAGGGATGGCGAGGTCGAATTTGAGTCCGCCGTGGGTACCCACTGTGCTGGCCCCCCCAGCAGGCCTCGAAAGTGGCGACAGTTTCACAGATCGCAGCCCCCCAGGGATGGCGAGGTCAAAGGCAGGGGGGAAGAAAGGGGCGGGAAGGAAGGAAGAAAGGAGACGCGCGAGCAGTGCTCTGTTCAAAACGAGAACCCAACGCAGGAGGGTTGGGAATTCATTAAGTAATAACACTACAAACTTCCCAGCACCTCTCCTTGGGCGCAGGGAAGCGGCTCGGCCTCCAGCCGAGAAGCATGGGCAGGGTACCAGCTTGGTGGTGCCTTCCGCGGGCCTTCCGCGGGACTCCCCGCGGGCCCTCAGCCCGTGCGCGGGTCTACCCGCCATGGGCAGGCGCGGGACTAACCGCAGCCTTGTCGTTAGCTCAGCTTTCGAGGAAGCCCGCCGCGGGTGCCGCTTCGTATGAAAATTACACAACGAGCCCGCCGCAGGCGCAGAAAATACGTCAAAGCAACGTGGGTGCGTCGCGGGTAGGTCGTTGGCGTGGGCACCGGCAGCAAACAACAATGATCCTCACCGCCGAAGCCCATTTCATGTACACACCCAGGGATGGTGCAACTGATGAACAGAAATAATACAATAACAATGCAATCGGAGGATGAACTGAGAAAGTCGGAAGGTGGGGGTAAGATCGAACTGAAACAGAACCCCCCCCCTGGAAATCGCTTTCGGTTTCGTGTCGCGCGCGCGGGCGAAACGAAGCTGCGTGGGCAGGCTAAACGAATGATCCCGCCCTAGTAGGGCGGGATCATTCGTTTGGCCCTAGGTTTCGCCCTAGGTAGGCTACCTAGGGCGAAACCGGGCTCAATGTCTTTCCTCCCCCCAGTTGGCCAGCGATGGCCCGTGGGTGTCCCGCTGGTGTCCCGCGGTGTCCCGTGGCGCGGTGTCCGATCGTGTCCCGTGTTCACGAACGATAGTGGGATCGATCGTTATTTCGATTGCGTGATATCGGTCGTGGCATCGGCAGCGAGATCGATAGAAAGATCGATGGTGGGATCGAAAGTGAAATCGACGGTGAGGTCGGCGGACGGTGAGATCGACGGTGAGGTCGTCACCATCACAACCGTTGCCGTTGCCACCAGTTGCCCTCCGACCCCCCACCCCACAACCTCCTCATCACCACAGGGGAGGTCGTATAGGTAACCATAGAACGATAAACAGCAAGAGCTGCAAGTGCATCGAGTAAACGCAGTGGGGCAGTCTCTGACAATATGTATGGCGATGGAGGGAGCCAAGGAACCTGCCAGAGAGTCCACGATGATGCCGTTTGGGCGACTGGGGGAACGGGGGGGCATTTTGGGCCATCCTGACCTTTGCGGTCTTTCAAGCCAGAGATGGCCGTTTGGTGTGATTCAAGTGCCCCCGAAAACGTTTCACCGAGGTGCAGCCGCTGGCGCACCCTGCAGGGCTTGCCAAGCTCCGAGGACCTCCGTAGTGAAACTCTGCACCAAGATCGTTCCCACACTCTTCCCCTCTTCGAGCGGTCCAGCGGGCTTGTGCTTGGTCCCCCGCTACCCTGAATGTGCCTCCGATCGCGTCGACGGTGGCGGCTCTCCCCCGCGCCGCCGACGGCCCGCCCCTGCCGTGCGCCGCCATCCCTCGGCATCAACAGAACGGTCCCCTGTCGCACCGCAGCACGTGTCCGCGGGCCGGGGTGCGGCACTGCCTCTGGGAGGGCCTCACGACGGATGGTGCTGCAGACTGCAGCTAAGAAACTTTCGCAGTGGCAGCGATGGACGGGCGAGCGAATTTCCAGATGCGGCTCTCGGCTCATCGCCGCGCTGTTGACACATCCGCTAATCTTATGATCAGCGCTTTGATGTCTTACCACCCTTGCACGGCTGGAAGGCAGGTGCCCAAGGTTCTCGCTGGACAGGTCCTGGAACTGTCTGTACAAAAATGGGCCTCGCCCGCGTGGCAGGGAAGAGTCTACGGGCTGGAACTGAATTCGGCGAAAACCGCCCTGTTGCAAATACGTTCGCACGCAAGTACTATTGGACCGGAT
The DNA here is from genome assembly GCA_963575745.1 of Prorocentrum cordatum. NCBI lineage: Eukaryota > Dinophyceae > Prorocentrales > Prorocentraceae > Prorocentrum > Prorocentrum cordatum. The sequence goes on along the minus strand of CAUYUJ010021569.1, from coordinate 25,029 downwards.
GGTGAAGCAATACGGTGCCAAGATAGCGCGGTCTATTTGGGCGGCCTGCTCAGCGTCGACGGGAAGCCCCGTGCCGAGCTCACCCGAAGGCTTGGTGAATCCAAGGGCATGTTTCAAAAATTGTGCTTGGCTTGGAACCACGCCAACTTGAGTAAGACCCGGAAACACTGTATATTGGAGACGTGTGCTTCTCGAAGTTGATATATGGGCTGGAGTCGTGCATGCGTCTGAAGGTAGACAGAGATAGACTCGATGGGTCTCAAGCAAGGCGCTTGAGACGAATTCACAAGATTTTGCCAGCATGCGTCTCCCGAGTAAGCAATGCAGAAGTTTGTCGGATCGCTCACGCCAGACCCTTCTCACCTTCTCTTTTGGAAAGGCAGCTCAAGCTTCCGGGACCCATCAACGAGCCTCCCAAGAACAACGATTTTCGACAATTGCCAGGCATACCGGGTGGCACCGCGGAGTTGGGATATCCGACACTCTCGCGACCGGCCTCGACTACAATGGAATACCTACTTGCATGCGCAAGCCCTGGCCGTTGCAGAGGGCGACCGCGACAAAATGCAAACCATCCTGCAAGATCCTTCTGAGTGGCTTTCGGCTGTGGCGCAACACTGCGCAGTCATCCCAGAAATAATTTCGAGCACCCAGAAAAGTGTCAAAAGAGTGTCGAAAGAGTGTCTCCCAGGGCCCGACGCGTGAAAACACCAGATTTGTGGGGTGTTTGCTTGGTGTTCGAAATTCATTCTGGTGATCAAGGCTAAAGCAGGTCCGAACATCATAAGTCTAGACGCGGTCTGTCCCTCCTCGTCCCTTCCTCCCCCCCCCCGCCCTCCCTTCCCTGGCCAGTGCTTTGCCGGCCACCCTCGCGCTGCACTGGCATGCTTGTGCATTGTTGTTCGAGGCCCGGTGGGGCACGCGCCCTCGTTTGCTTGAGCAATGCGTCTCGTCTTGTATGATCACATGTGCGTTCACAGTTTACCAATGCGCCGTCTAGGCGCGGCTTCTTTCTTCTTTCGGGAGCGGCCAAGAGAGGGGGTGTCCAAGAGGAGGGGGTGCAAATCATGACAGGCGGCATGTGCGCGGCACAGCGGGGGGGCCAGGGACGTAATGAAATAAGAAGAGGCGCCATGAAATCTGGGGAAATATCATGGCCCACGCCATGATATCCATCCCCCCCTAGCCATCACCCCCCTCTTTTCCGCCCCCGATTCTTCTTCTTCTTATTCTTCTTCTTCTTCTTCTTCTTCTTCCGCATGGCAGGCCCCTTGGGCGCCCGCCTTTCAAGGCGGGCGCCCCCCCTACAGCGGAGGGGCATACCTCGCCATCGCTCGGACGTCCATTCCCTGTGTTTTTTTGTCGGTTTCGTGCGTGGTTGTTTCGCCAAGTGATCAAGGATGCTCCTCGATGGTCCTCGCCGAAGGAAAAATGCACACGTCCGAGCGATGCCAGGCCCTCCTCTGGAGTCATGCGGATGGGCCTGGAGGCGGGAGGGTGTATTGCAGCATCGTTGATGCATCCTGGGCTCGATTACTCTGGTCCTCCTCCTCCTCCTCCTCCTCCTCCTCCTCCTCCTCCTCGTCCTCCTCCTCCCTCCTCCTCCTCCCCCCCCTCCCCCCCCCCTCCTCCTCCTCCTCCTCCTCCTCCTCCTCCTCCTCCTCCTCCTCCTCCTCCTCCTCCTCCTCCTCCTCCTCCTCCTCCTCCTCCTCCCCCTCCTTCAACCCCTCTCCTCCACCTCCTCCTTCCCTCCTCTCCTTCTCCACCTCCTCCTCCACGCCCACTCCTTCCCTCCCTGAACCGTGTGCCTCGCGGCGATGCCCGGCGGGCCGGGCCAGCCTGCGATCGCTGTGCGCCAGCGACCGTCGATGACGGGGGTCTCCCTGCCGCCCGCGCCAAGGAGGGAGGGGGTAAGGGTAAGGGTGAGTGGAGGCAGAGGGGGACGGAGGTGGAGGGGGACGAGGAGGACGAGGGGGACAGGCCAGGAGGGGGACGAGAAGAGAACGAGGGTGAGAGGACGAGGAAGTGGCTGAGGGGAGAGGGACGGGGTGGATTGCCAGGATCATCGCCTTCACAAAGGGCGGACAAGCCAGAACGAATCGAGCACGCCCAAACCAACCCTTCGGGGATAGATCACGGGAGGACCGATCTGAGTGCTCCCGCCTCGTCTTGGACAAGGCCCCCTTCTATGGCTCGCCCGATCCCCTGAGCTGAGGGGGGGGAAGGGTACTGGGAGCACAGCGGAGGAGACTGTGAGCAGCAAGGAGTGGGCAGGAGGAAGACGGGAGGCGGGGGAACGGAAGACACAGGTGCAGGGGGGATAGGGAGGAAGACAGGGAGACGAGGGGGAGGGGGTAGGAAGACAGGGGTGGTGGCGGCAGGAGGGAGAAGGAGGGATGAGGCGCGATAGAGAGGGAGGAGGGAGGAGGAGGAAGGAAGGGGAGACGGATGAGGGGAGATGGAGGAGGGGCGAGGGTGAAGCAGCTGAGGAGGGGGGCAGGGAGCAGGGCGGAGCGTGGGCATATAGACGGGCGGCACCGGGGCGAGGAGAACGACGACGAGGACGACCAACAGCCCGAGGAGGCGATGCCGAAGGGGGGAGATCGGGCCACGAAAGCGGGCGATGACGAACAAAAAAACGAAGGGACAGGACGAGCGAGCGCTCGAGGCGGTGGGGGACTGGGAGGAGAAGGAGAACGAAGGCGACGACAACCATGGGAGTAGGAGGAGGAGGAGGAGGAGGAGGAGGAGGAGGAGGAGGAGGAGGAGGGAGCTGTGGAAGGACCAAAAAGGATGGAGGGACGAACGGCGATCGGCAGGGCGGGAGAGCGAGGAGGGAGGGAGGATGGCATGAGCAAGGCAGGTGGGAAATGCGGAGTGAAGGGACGGTGGCAGGGGGGGAGAGAAAGAGAGAGAGAGAGAGAAAGAGGGAGACAGTGAGAGAGAGAGAGAGAGACCAAGAAGGAGAGAAAGACAGACAAAGAGGAATGCATAGAGAAACGTATGGGGAGAGATCAAGACTCATGAGGAGGGGGTAGGAGGGTGGACGAGGGGAGAGAAGCATTAGGGAGGAGCGAGGAGAGGCTGAAACGCGCTCCAACTTCTTCGCATCCTCATGCGGTGTACATCGCGTGCCAAGAGGACGCGCAGCATGGATCAAGAAAGGCCTAACGTTCTCTCCTGCACCACGAAACAACCTGCGCTCGCGACCAGCATGAAACATTTCACGACAATGGAGCGTGCACGCCGTGCTTCACCGCGAGCGCATACGTGAGGCGCACCGATGGGCGCGCGCAGCTGCAACATGTTGCGCAACACTTCGGACGGAGCAGGCCACAAAGTCATGCCACGATGCGCCGACCACAACGAGTCATACGTTAGATGAGTGTGCGGGGAGGGGGACCGAGGCACACTTTAAGACCGAGACGACCACACTTCGTGTGATAAGGAGGTGGAGGGGGGATGGGTGCAGCTTGCGGGTTGCGGTTTGCGGCGGACCAGCGTCTTCACGTTTAACACTATCGCTATCTATATGTTGATGTCGCTCGGGCTCCGTTTTCAACGAGTGAATGTGGACGGAACCAATGTGGGCGATGCCAACATGCTGTCCCAAACTGGCAGCAACATGCTGTTGGGCAAACAGCCCCACATTGACAGGAAACGCGGCGACACCAACAGCGAATCTGTCTTCAAGGCATGAAAGAGATGGATCCTGAGGCAATCGTGTCCTGGACCCCAGGACCTTCCCCCCTGGGACCAACCCTCCATCCAGAAGTGTTTTCCGACGGCCCCTAGGTCTGGGGAAGGCCTCGGGGCCCCGAAACCTGCCAAGAACCTCAGAACCCGTTTCCCTCAGACCACTTCTTAGGGAAGCCGAAACGTACCGATACTGTCCGCTGCTTTACAGACCTCTCCCGGGGCGCGTTCTGACCAGGATTTCGAGGCGAACCTAGCCGTGGCGACGAGTTCTTCCCGTCCGGGCTTCGATCTCACCGATCGCCCGCCGCTGCAGCAGCGGCGGCCGCGGCAGCCAACAACCACAGCTCAGGGATCCACTGACCCAGGTCAATCCAGACCCGGGTCAGTCAGGCCTTGTAAGATCCTGCAGGATCCTGCGCCCCAGCCCGGCCAATGCGACCCTGGTCCTGCAGGATCCTGCAAGATCCGGCGCCCTGACTTCGGTGGCGAGCGAGGAGGGGAAATGAGAAGGAGAAGGCAACAGGACTTCTCAGAAGCCCTCGCGCCTCTCGAGAAGTTGTTTTCCTGTGTTCGGAGAAGGCCTAGAGAACTTCTCAGAGGCCGGGGGATTTCCGAACCTTCTGTCGGGAGCGGCCAAGAGGGGGGTCTCCAAGAGGGGGGGGGTGCAAATCATGACCGGCGGCATGTGCGCGGCCCAGCGGGGGTGCCAGGGACGCAATGAAATAAGAAGAGGCGCCGTGAAATCTGGGGAGATACCATGGCCCCCGCCATGATGTCCCCCCCCCCTAGTCATCACCCCCCTCTTTGCCGCCCCCGATTCTGAGGAGGCCTTCTCCTTCTCACTTCCCTGAGGAGGCTTCCGAACCTTCTGAGGAGGCCTTCCCTGCCATCGCTCGGACGTCCATTCCCTGTGATTTTGTCGGCTTCGTGCGTGGCTTTGTCGCGACATGATCAAGGATGCTCCTCGATGGTCCTCGCCGAAGGAAAACTGCGCACGTCCGAGCGATGCGAAGCTTCTCCTTCTCACTTCCCCCCCCCTCGCTCGCCGCCGAGGACCGACCCCGTCTGCGCGGGCCCTGGGCCCCCCGAGCCCCGCAGGGCGCGGGGCCGCCCGCCCGCGGCCGGGGGGCGCCTCGCGCCCGCGGAGGAGTGCGGCCTCGGCGCGCCGAGGCACGAGCGGGGGGGGGCACACGCACACGCACACACGCACGCACGCACACGCACGCACGCACACGCACACGCACGCACACGCACACGCACACACGCACGCACGCACGCACGCACGAACACACACGCACGCACGTAGACAAACTTTTTGGCGGTCGCGGCCCCGCGCGCAGGGACGGGCTCGGACGGCCGGCCCACGCCTACTTTCCAAGCCAGCGGGTCGGAGGATCTTCAGGCACGAGCAGCAGATGGAAGTGCTAACTGCGATCGAACACTGTCGAGAGCACAGGGTACAAAGCGTGCACACTGCCAGTGCAGCGATGGGTGGTGTGAAGGAGGAGCTGCACTTGCAAGCGAAACTTGCAGCGGCGAGAAGCCGAGGAGGCGGCTCAGCTCGAAGAGACTGAAGCGCGAGCAGCCTGGTGCGACCCACACACACACACACACACACACTTTGTTTCGCGCGCGTCTGTTTTGCTCGATGATCCAGGATGCTCCTCGATGGCCCTTGCCGAGAGAAAATGCACACGTCCTGGTGCGATGCCAAGAGGAAGGGGAAGGGGGGAGGCAGGACGAGAGTGCTGTCCCGATCGGCGGCCTGGCTCAGGATGCCTGTCAGGATTGCGCGGCGGCGGCGCGAGCCCTGGCTCTCCCCGACCGGGGAGGCCCTCGGGGAGAACCTGGCAAACACCTTCGAGGGAGGAGGAGGAGGAGGAGGAGGAGGAGGAGGAGGAGGAGGAGGAGGAGGAGGAGGAGGGGGAGGGGAGGAGGGAGGGGGAGGGGGGAGGAGGAGGAGGGGAGGAGGAGGAGGAGGAGGAGGAGGAGGAGGAGAAGCCCTGACCTCTCCTACGCTGGGGTGGGGGGGCCCGTCCGCGGCGGGGGCGCGCGCCGCGCCGCGCCGCGCCATCGGGCCCGCCCTCGGAGGTCGGGGCTCAGCGCGGCGGGGGTGCCCCGCCCGCGGCTGCGAGAGCGGCTGGACTGCTGGACGGCTGCCTCAGGGGGCTGGCTTCCTCGAGCTCGAGACCGAGCAGCTCGAGGACTTCGGCCCGCTGCACCAGCTGGGCCCGCTGGACGACGTGGTGGACGTGCCCGTGATCGTGCAGAAGCAGGTGTTCCTCGACGGGCTTGTGTGAGCTCCCCGTCGCGCTGCGGCCAGTGCGTGGCCCTCTTGTCGCCCGCAGCGGGCGAGTGTTCCCTCTGCCACTCTTAGGCTAGGTGGGGGCGGAGGCAGAGGTGAGGTGGGTGGAGGAGGAGCGTTACGACACGAGCTGCGCTCTCCCACGTGCGCCGTGAAGCTCGTGTTTCGTACGGCTTGTCGATGCCATCCGTCTTCTAGCATTGCCACGCTGTTGCTAATAGAGGCGGCGGCGGTCGCAGAGGTGGAGGTGGTGACGAGTGGGGGAGGATCTTTATCATCCATTTCGCGACGGGGTTGTGTGCGCTCCCCGTCGTGACAGCGACAGCTGGCGCCGATCGGCCTGGCTGGGCTCGTAAGCACCAGCGCTGTGGTGCCCCCAGGCTCGAGGCTGTCGACCGCCAGACCGCGGCCTTGGCTAGCTTCACACAGGCTAGCCTCCCGCGGGACCGTGGCCTTGGTTGGCGTCACACAGGCTAGCCTCCCACGGTTCCTTGTCGTAGTGCGGCCTTGGCTGAGCTGTACAGCCCAGCCTCCCGCGGAACCCGCGAGTCCACCGCCCTGTCCAGCCTCGCCTGCTTGAGCCATCAGTTCATTTTGTTGGATGCGACGGCGCTTGCAGCGACAGACGACGAGGTGGAGGATGACGAGGGGGGTGGGTGGAGGTAGTAGTGTCGTCCTCGACATGTGCGTTTAACAATCTCTCGACGGACGACGAGCCAGGCCGCTGCAGGTGCGGCGACCGTGGCTGATTTCTTCCCTGCCGTCTTGCTTCCTGGCTTACTGCATGTAGGAAAAGTCGCAGGAGTATTCGACTTTCGAGGGTGACTCACTTCACACTGCAGGTAAGGAAGGACACCCTTGGAACTAGCTGTCGGATGTGGATGCGAAGAGCGGGTGCAGAGGAAGCTGCCCGCGCTCTTTCGCGTTGGCCGCTGCGGCGGCCAGGTGGCCTCAACAGCGAGGCTGCTTCTTGCTCGGGGTTCGGTCCAGGAGGTGGTGGAGGTGGAGGAAATTGAGCTTGAGCTGCTCGCACGGCCAGGCCATGCAGGCTGGTCGTATCGGATCATACCTGCTCGTACGGCTACGCCATGAAGTTTCCATCACGCCTGGAGTTGCGTGGCCTGCTCGAGGCAGGCATCTTTCTTGCCGAGCTCCCGCTCCTGATTCTGGACCCATCGGTGTTCTTTCCTGGGGCATGGGTTAGTTTCGTGATTGTTGCGTGGATCCTGACCCCCCCTCGGCAGCCCCCGCGTGTTTTCTCGGCGGGCGTCTGGCACTTCCCAGGACTTAGGTATCGGGGGCTGCCGCAGAGGGGTCAGGAGATCAGGACGGGGGCTTAGTGCCGCTGGTGCTTTCAGTCCTCGACAGAAGGCTTGAGGCTTCACGGAGGAGCTAGAGGCTCCTCGAAGGAGCTGCGCAGCCTGTTCCAGGCAGGCGTCTTTCGAATGCTGGTGCGCACGCTGTCCCACCCCGTCTTACTTCATCTTGCCATCCATCTCGCTATCCACCAGGCTGCTCTCCTTGTTCCTTGTCCATACTGTCACTTGTCCTGGTGCTGACTTGTCCTGCTCCTCGTGAGCCAGCTGCACTGGCTGCGCGTGCTCGAGTTCGGGCGCCTTCACCTTTTCAACTCGCGCCCGCGGCGGCGGGCGCGCTCTGACGCTGCAGGCGGTGGACCGCCTCGGAGCTCGGCAAAGAAAAGAGGAGGAGGAGGAGGAGGAGGAGGAGGAGGAGGAGGAGGAGGAGGAGGAGGAGGAGGAGGAGGAGGAGGAGGAGGAGGAGGAGGAGGAGGAGGAGGAGGAGAGAGGAGGAGGAGGAGGAGGAGGAGGGGGGGGGGTCAGACAGCGCCCCCCATCCCGCCGCAGGATGCCGGCCCAGGAGCTCGCCATCGCTCGGGCGGCGCCTCCCCGTGCATGCGTCGGTGTCGCGCGAGTGTTCTTCACAGGGTGACCTCTTAGATGCTCGTCGATGGTCCTCGGCGAGGGAAAAATCAACACGTCCGAACGATGCCAAGGGAAGGGGGGGAGGTTGGACGAGACTGATGTCCTGACAGGATCGACTCAAGATGCGCTCCACGATTTCCAAGCTATCCAGCGGCCCTCGTTTCTGGGGCCCGCGTGGACCATGTGGGTGAGAATATGGGAAATCCTGGAAATCTAGGAGCGCATCGTTATCATGACATCTTGCTCATCTGTGGAGGAGGCTTCTTGCGCCAGGAAGTTCGCGCAAACCTCCAAAAGTCTATGCTTATGCAGCTGATTATTCATCTCCGAGGGAGGGAGGGAGGGAGGGAGGGAGGGAGGGAGTGGGGAGGGAGTGGGGAGGAGGTGGGAGGGAGAACGAGAGCAGAGCGCGGAGAGGCAGAGAGAGGTGTAAAGGAACATAAGGAAGGGGAAGGGGATGGGGGCGGTGGCCGTAAGGGAGGGCGAGTGGAAGAGGAAGGGGGGTGGAAGAGGGGAGAGGCGGAGGAAACTCACGGGGGGAAGGGGAACGGGCAGGGTGGGCGGGGTGGGAGAGGTGAGGCGGGAAGTGGGGAACGAGGAGGCGAAGTGGATGGGAAGGGGGCCCCCGGAGAGGAAAGAGAAGCTGGGAAAGAGCAGGTGCCCTCCATCCATCGCATGCTCGCCATGCCGCCCTCCCTCCCCATCCGCCTGCCTGTTCCCCCATTCTGCCCCTCGCTCCGCCCCCCTCCTGCCCCTGCTCGCCCTCCTCCTCCTCCTCTCCCTCCTCCTCCCATCCCTCCTCCTCCTCCTCCACCTATTATTCCTCCTCTTCCTCCTCCTCCTCCTCCGCCTCCACAATTGAACAATACGAATACTACCCTCTTCTCTTCCCTACAGGGCGTTCGGGGAATGGCCGGCCCCCTTCCGCGTACTGGATTGTTTTAAACCAGATTCCCGGGAAACGGGTTTTCGCTGTGGTTGTTGTTCGAAATTGACTACCTACCAGACCACCCCAACCCAACCCGAAGACCCGAATTTCGGGTTGGGGGGGGTAAGGGTTCCACGCGTGTTTTTTCTATGTTTCCCCCCCCCACTAGAAATCGAAGGTAAATCTGAGCCTTCGGGTTGGTTGGGGTGGTTTGGTGGGTGGTGAGAAATGCTGCTCTCGCTGAAGCACTGGACTTCTTTTCGGGCTAATGACCGCTCGTTCCGAATCGTGTTCCCGCTGCAACGCTGGCCTCATTTCCGCGCTTCCGCTCGTTCCGAATCGTGCTCCCGCGCAGCGCTGGCGTTACTATTTCCAGCGCCATGCCACGGCATGGTTTTCGATCCTGCCAAACAGGTCCAAAAATGTACAAAAAGGCCCCCCCCGGAAAAAACAATCGGAAGTGATTCCACATTCGGTGTCGATTCGTTTTTTTCTGGACCGCAGAAGCCCCACACTTTGGGCCGTCGCCACGCCATGCTATGTCAGGCTACGCGTCCTCATGTCCATGCTTCCGCGATTGTTTCTGTTTCGAAATGCTGCTCTCGCTGGAGCGCTAACCTCAATTTCGGGCTACCGCTCGTTCCAAATCGCGTTCCCGATGCAGAGCTGGCCTCATTTCCGCGCTTCTGGTCGTTCCGAATCGTGCTCCCGCTGCAGCGCTGGCGTCATTATTTCCAGTGCAAAGCCACGGCATGGTTTTCGGTCCTTGCAAATAGGCCCGAACATTCAAATGGCTTCCCGAAGAAACCATCGAAGTGGTTACACATTCGGTGTCGATTCTTTGATTTATTGGGCCGCAGAAGCCCCCCCTCATTCTGGGGCGTCGCCACGCCATGCTATGTCATGCAGCGCGTGAAAATCTTCAACACCATGCTATGCCATGTAATGTTATGCCATGCTACGACATCCGATTGTGCGAATAATGAGGAGATCTGCGCCATGGGAAGGGATGGGATGAAGGGGTAGGACGTCAGATATGACGCGAGCGCACCCAGCGTGTCCTCCCCCCCTCCCCTCTCCCCCCCACGGCCCTCCCCCTCCTGCCCCTCCTCTCTCCGTCGTCCCCTGTCCATCCCCCTCCTCCACCCCATCCCCACCTCTTCAGTCGGACCTAGACCAGAAGAGCATCCTTCAAGAACACGAGACCCCCCGTCTGCCAAAACAAACAGGGCATCCGAGCGTGCCCTCCCCAGGATGCACAAGGCCATCCAACAAGCACGAAGGACACGAGGATACCCTCCCCGAACCGACCTCGAACTTACCCCTCGGTCCGACTGTACAGCCCAGGCTGTCCAACCCGCCGACCCCCCCCCCAGAGGCCTCCTAGGTGGGGTCGGAGGATCGCGACGTATCGGGAATACATCGGCGATGCATCGGCGATGTATCGGCGATGCCCCGGCAATGCATCGTCGACGTCGGCGATGCATCGGCGACGTCGACGTGAGGCAAATCGGGCTGCACATCGAGCCGCAATGGCGATGCATTGGCGATGCGGCGCAATCCTCCGACCCCATCTACTCCGACCCCATCTACAGTCATCGGCCTGACCTTAGGAACGATAAATAAGGAAAGAAACCCCTTTTTATCCCAAGGAATAACGCATACGGAACGATGAATCTTGGATAATGCATAAGGAACTGTAAATAACACATGCAAGCCTAAGGAACGACCGAGCCCCTTTTGAAAGGTAAGTGTTCCTTATTCCAGCCGCTCACTCCTAGGAGGCCTGGACCCCCGCGGCGCAGACGCCTGCCCCCCTCCAGCGTGCGCACGGGGCCGAGCTGGCTGAAGGCTCTGTCCTCCTGCCGGGGGCGGCCCTCCTCCGCCCCCTGCCGCCGGAGGAGGGCGAAGACCGCCCACGACTCCTCCGCCTCCTCCTCCGCCTCCGCCGCCTCCTCCTCCGCCTCCGCCTCCTCCTCCTCCTCCTCCTCCTCCCCCTCCTCCCCCTCCCCCTCCTCCTCCCTTCGCTGCCGAGAAAGTCTCGGCGTCGCTCGGGTTCCCAGGGAGCCTGGCGATGCGATGCCTTCACTGGGCTTTCCGCCCGGCTTCGGGCCCAAGACCATCACTGATCCATCCGGCACGGACAAGGACTCACAAGGCCTGGCTCTAGGAGGGCCCCAGTCGGTTGTCGGGCGCTGCGGCATTTTCTAGCATCGGCAGATTTCAGGGTTCTGGAGGAGGGTTACGGTGCTCCCATCACGCTGACGGACCACGTCCCAGAAATAGTTGCGAGCCTTCAGAGAGGTACCGAGACAGTGTCTGCCCGACACGCTGGCGGAGTGTCGAGCGAACTTCGCCACCCAGAACCCGACACTTGAAGAACCTCCAGTTTCGGTGCACTTCCTCGGTGCTCGAAGCTCTTGCTGGTAGTCAAAGCTAGGACAGGTTGGAGTATCATGCAGTGGGGGCCGATCCACACGAAACCTTCCACAAGAAACCCAACCCTGAGACCCCAGGACGTCCACTGTGCATTCCTGTGGGAACGTCATGCTTTCCGTCGCAAAACCATCGAAATCCAAGAAAAAAACAAGGGCACGCTGGAGGCAAGCAGGGTCTTTCTCGGCATAGGCCTCCCCTGTAAGAGGAGGGCGAGGATGAGTGGCGTGGGAGCGAGCGGCAGCAGCAGGAGGCAGGGGTGAACCTAAACGGTGTGTTTCGTTTTCGTTCTGCTTTCGCTTTCCCTCGTCTTGCCTTCAATCCACCTCTACCGCAAAACCTAGGGCTCCCAACTTCGCGCTTCGCGCCCCGCGTCGCGCGAACAACTTCGCGCTCTCGCGCCGCCCCCCCACAGGGAGAAGAGGAGGACGAGGAGCAGGGGGAGAAGGAGCGAGGACCGCGAAGCGCGAATCACTTCGCGCCCTCCTGGGAGCCCTTGAGGACGAAGCCGGAACGAAACCGCCCCGCGAAAAATCGCCAAGACTTCGTGGAGGCCGGGCCCCGGCAGGAGGAGCGGCGCGCGGGGGGCGAGGAGCGGCGCGCAGCGCCCCAAAAAACAGCACCCGAAGGGCCACCACACTGGCCCGAGAGAACCTCACGAGGAGAAGGACGAGGACAGAGAGGAGGAGGAGGAGGAGGAGGAGGAGGAGGACGAGGAGAAGGAGGAGGAGGAGGAGGAGGGGGAGGAGGAGAAGGAGAAGGAGGAGGAGGAGGAGGGGGAGGAGGAGGAGGAGCAGGAGGTGGAGGAGGAGGAGGGGGAGGGGGAGGAGAAGGAGGAGGAGAAGGAGAAGGAGAAGGAGGAGGAGCCCCCAGAACGGCCCGGGAGGCCCTCAGGACAACCCGGGAGGCCCCAAAAGGGCCCAATGATGGGGCCACCAAGGTGGCCCCACGAAGATGGACCTCCACAATTTTCGCAAGATAAGCGAATGGCTCGCAAGGATTACCAGTGCAGAGCAAACGCCTGGAGCGCCTACGCCCAAGTTCTATGAACGGCCCTCAGAGCACCCGAGTGGACGGTGCGCGCTAGAGTAACAGGCATGCACTGACCTATTTAATCGGGGGGCGGCCACGAGGGGGGCGTCCAAGAAGGGGAAGCGCAACTCATGGCCGGCGGCATGTGCGCGGCCCAGGGGGGGGGGGCGGGGAAGTATTGAAATAAGAAGAGGCGCAATGAAATCTGGGGAAACATCATGGCCCCCGCCATGATGTCCACACACCCCTAGTCATCACCCCCCTCTTGGCCGCCCCCGACCTAAGGAACAGCGAGCCCTGCCTATGCGTCACATAGGATCACGAGATGGTCGCCAGCGCCACTGGCGACACGGAAATAATAAGAAGAACCGCCAGACACGCTCCAGCGGACCTCACGCCCTGGCGCCGCCTCCAGCGGCTGCAGAAGAGGGGCCTGCAAACGCCTGCCGCGGCCGTCGCCGCAGAAGCCTGGGCCAGGCACGCCCCACAAAAAATTAAGAGGGAAAGGAAATGAAGGCAGGCATGAAGAGGGAAATGAGGAGGGAGAGGGCAGATGAAGAGGAAATGAAGAGAAAATGAGAGACATGAAGAGGGAAATGCAGAGGAAATGAGGAGAGGGAAAGGAATTGAAGAGGGAGAAGCCCACAGGCGCTGCATGACCAAGAAGCGCAACACACACTGGAGAAAGAAAGAGCGCACGGGCCCGGGGGGCCCGGGCGCCGCTCCTCCAGGTGGCCTCCGGCCCGTTCTGCCCCGGTGCCCGGTTTGTTGGTCTCTGAGACCTCTTGGATGCCTGCTGGGGTCTCTGCGGGAGCCCCTGGGCAGTCTCTGAGAGGCAGTTTGGAAGCATCTCGGGAGGCCTCTTGGGGCCTCCCTTGGGCCTCTTTGGGTCCTCTTGGGGAATAGTTGGGGGCCTGTTGGCGGTTTTCCGGGTCCTCCTTGGGCGGAGGCATCGATATGTTAGTTCGACTTCTCCCCCTCGGGCACTTCTTGGAACTCTCTTGAAGCCGTCTTGGGCGGTCATGGACAACTCTTGGGCGTTTTTTGTGTCTGTGCATATTTTTTGTGCATACATACGTAGATCCGTACACAAAAACACATACATACATACCGTCGAGCGATCGTAGGTACGTGCATACGTACGTACCTACATACAGACAAACAGACAGACAAACATACAGACGTACGTACATACATGCACACATACATACACATACATACATACATACATACATACATACATACATACATACACACACATACATACATACATACATACATACATACATACATACATACATACATACATACATACATACATACATACATACATACATACATGCACACATACACACATGTGTACATTGCATCACCATACATCGCGCGACATTACATGACATTGCATCACATTGCGTTACATTAGAATACATGCAGATAAGATGGCATACATACATGTTTACTTACTCACAAAGGTAGACACATACATACATACATGCATGCATGCATGCATACATGCATACAGCCATACCTGTACGACCACCCTTCGGGTGATGAGGTTGTCGGGGGGGGAGGGGGGGGAACCAACACCTGACTCAATCGAACTCGCTATCGATCTCACTCAACGGGACACTTGTCGATCTCACGATCGATCTCACTCAACGGGACACCACGGGACACCAGGGGCCACCACGGGACACCACGGGACCCCCCGGGACACCTCTCGATCTCACTATCGGTCTCACTATCGATCTCACTATCGATCTTACTCAACGGGACACTCTAGGACACCACGGGACACCTCAGAACACCACATCGATCTCACTATCGATCTCGCTATCGATCTCATTCTTTGGGACACCACGGGACACCTCGGGGCACCACATCAATCTCAGTATCGACCTCAGTATCGATCTCACTATCGAGCTCACTCAACGGGACACCGTGGGACACCTGTCGATGTCACTACCGATCTCACTTTTTGGGACGCCACAGGACATCTCAGGGCACCACATCGATCTCAATATCGATCTCACTATCGATCTCACTATCGATCACACTCGACCGGACACCACGGGACACCACGGGACACCACGGGACACCACGGGACACCGCGGGACACCGCGAGCCACCACCGGACGGGCGGGCGGGGGAGAATCAGTTGTCTTGACTTCGCCCTGGCAACGGCGGACACCACGAGACACCACGTGACACCACGGGACACCGCGGGACACTGCGAGCCCCTGCTGGACGGGCAAGAGAGGGAGAATCATTTGTCTTGACTTCGCCCTAGCAGCGGCGGGTTCGTTCCTCTCACGCGCCCACGCAGCTTCGCCTCGCCCGCACGCACAACACGAACGAAACGATTTCCCGGTTGGGGGTCTCCGTTCCACTGCGATCTCACCCCCCAACCTCCGATATACTTTACTGCATGCATATATACGTACACACATACATAACACATCATCCATCCATCTATACAAACACACATACGTACATACATACATACACAGAAACCATACATACACAGAAACCATACACCATGTACGGATACAAGCAGACACACACACACACATACATGGATACACACTTACATACGTGCATATATACATACGACCATACATATATGCATGCAACCATACATATAATCATACCAATATACAGGCAGACAACCATTCACATGTACAGACATGCATACATTCAATCTCATATACACGCATAAATACATACACACATCCATACATTCATGCATGCATGCGCACATACATATTTGCATACATTCAGACACACATACATACATACATACATACATACATACATACATACATACATACATACATACATACACACATACATACGTACATTACATACATACATACATAAATCTATGCATACTTACATACTTACATACATGCATACATACATACACACATACACACATACTTATATACTTATATATATAAGAACCGCGCGAACGCTTCGCGCGCAGTTCGGTTACAGCGTAGCCCAAGCCAATCTCACAGGATCGGTGAAGATTGATATTATCCTGCATGGATCACCATATGGGAACGTACTTCCTGATGGACGCTCCCGGAGTCACTGAAGAAGGCTCCGGGAAACCGCGGAAGGCAGTCACGAGGAGGACACACGGAGGCCTAAGGTGCCAAGGCACGCGGCTTCAGCTTTAGACCGGGTCCAGTGTCCTCGCACTCACGGACGAGGTTCCAGCACGAGACTTCCTCCAGATTCAAGGCTCAGGGGCCCGAACGTGATGACGGTTACAAGGTTCGGAGGACCCGATCGGATTAATGACATGACCTTCGGGCCCCATAGGGAGATGGCTCCCGCCTGGGGCTTTCTCGCACGTCACTAAGGGACGAGGCTCCCGCACGAAATATCCCCAGATTCACGGCTGAGTGGCCCGGATGTAAAACAGATGCAGGACTCGGATAACCCGCTCGGACTACTACGATGATCTGCGGGCCCTACAGGGAGATGGAGACTTCCTCGCAATTCACTCACAAACGTGGCTGTCGCCAGAGAAGGATTAACGCATGCGTGTGCGTGCGATGATGATGATTCTGAGGATGACGATGTGCAAGTGATGATGGTGATGACGAGATGGTGGTAATGAGCGAGATGTTGATCACGATGATGGAAATGCTGACGACGAATTGGATGCGTGAGATATTGCTCGCGTGTGGTGTGACTGATGATGGTGAGTGAATGGGTGGTTGAAAGAAGATGGTAGTGGTGATAATGAGGATGATGATGATACTGATCTTGTAAACAATGGTGAGGAGCAAGACAACACCAAACAAACAACTAAAATGGCACGGGGGATTACGCGAATCTTACCCCAAAACTCGACACCGCGGTCTGGCGACAACCAAGCGCCGCAGTGCCAGAATCCAGCGAACACCTTGTTGCGTCGCACCTGGGCCGCTCGTTTGACAATCTGCCGTTGTTTTTTATGCTGCGCTTGAGCCTTCTATGCGACCTCTGCCTCATTCATTAGCGTAATTTGCTGGCTTGGCAATTCTTTGAACTTGCTTGCCAAACACTTCCAACCACCGTCTGAGCACGCCCGCCTCAGAATGCCGCACGTGCTCGTGAACAAACACACCTTCGCCTGAACCGCGTCCCTGTATAATTCCACGGCATATTCAACACGCCCTGACGCAACGCAAGAGCGGATTGCATGATGGTAGGAACATCGGTCGGGCTCGAAGGACTGCTCCCGCATCGCATCGAAAACGGCAATGGCTTTCCCGAATTGGCAACTGAACGAGTAGACCTTGACCATAATGCCATAAATTTTTGCAATGGGAGCAACCTCGTGATCAGCCATCTTCATGAACAACTCTTCGGCCTTGTTGCGCATTCCGAGCTGAAGACAAGCGCCCAACACTGCAATGTACGCCTTCCGCTGGAGCTGAATACCTGATCGCTCCATCTCATTGCTCACCTTCAAAACGAATGCCGGATCAGAACGCCCGTAGGCCACAACGACGGAACGGCATGCCCAATTACTGAGGGTGATCCCTGCGCTCTTCATCTTCACGAAATATTCCACGACTCTCTCTGGAGGCTGATCCTTCCACGCTGACAACAAACAATTCTGGGTAGAGGGTGACGGCTCGATTCCGTGAGCCCAAATCAAATCAAGAAGCGCCAATCCGTCCGTTTGAATGCGCTTGTCATCGAGAGTGTCAACGACGAGCTGGAAGAAATTGTTTGACACAGCCTTGTCAATGAGGTGTGCATCAGGAACGGCCCCCTTCTTCAACATTTGATCAAACAACTTAACTGCTGTAATTCTGCTTCCAAGACGAATGGAAACACGCATCACTTCTGACACTTTAGCGAGTGTGTGTGGCACGCCCTCTCTTTGCACGCACTCGCGCATGTACACGTCGAACCTGGGTCGTCGTCTTCCATGTCCAAGCTGCTCGCCTAAAACCTTGGAGTTGCCATGACTATTACCCTGTGTCTTAAGCGGCCCGCGTTTCTCGACGGAATCTGCGCGGCAAACTCTGCGCATACCAGGGAAGACAACTTTGCCGATAAACGATTTTGTAAACATCGCCGTATTCACTTTGTTGTTGTTTCCCTGGCTGTTCGTAGTGCAGGAATGTAGCAAATAACAAAAACTTCCAAACGATAGCAGGAACATGTCGACGTCGATGGTGGCATAACCAAGTGATCCGCGGAAGATGATGGACGCGAAGGATAAAGCGGAGAAAGCAGCACCGAACACAACAACACCCATGCCAACACTGCGGGCGGCACGGCCCCCAGAAAGTTTCCGCAAGGATGTCTGCAGCACCTTCGCAGTCGAGAGTAACATGCGACCCGCCTGGATCACAACTGATATGTAGGAACGTTCAGCGATGTGTGCGTGCCAGTGATATTCTTGCCCACGCTCGGGCCGAGCTGCAATTAAACCCAAACGCGTGGGAACAGCTTGCAACGACAAGACAACCCTGTGGCCGTGCCGGGGCACTCTCGGGGACCTGCTGGTCCGTCTCGGGGCCCTCTTGGCCTGCCCCTGGTGCTGCCCAAGGTAAGAAGTAAGAGGCGAACGATCCCGGCGAAGGACCCAACCGCATGCAGTTGTGAATGCCGCAGTGATGGGTCTCATCTTCGCCCGCGCTCCCCAATGGGGCCACGGGCCGCGCGAGGGGCGCGCAGGAACGCGCGGCGGGGCACGCAGCGCGAACGAAGACGATGGGTCTGCGTGCGAGGGACTGAGAGCGGGTGAGTGTGACGGCGAGTGAGTCTGACGGTGAATGGGAGCACGCGCGCGCGTGAGCCTACGCGCATGTCGACGCCCATGTCGGCGCGCCCCTCACAACGATCGCGCCCGCTTCCTCCCCGTTTTTTTGGTTTCTCCCTCTTTGCCCGCGCGCGCGCGCCCATGTCCAAGGCTGCGGGCGCAGCGCCGCGCAGAGTCCCCGCGGCGCGCGCTGGTCGCCCCGAAGGGGTCCCGGTGACGCGCGCGGGTCGTTCGCTGCGCGGAGCAGAAAGAGCTAGCAGGCCGGCTGATCGCGGGCAAGTCTCTGGCCGCTGGGCAAAGCGACGACGGGAGCGAGCGAGGCGCCGGGCAGAGTGCAGCGTGGAGTTCCCGAGACACGCTGGTCCTCCTCCTTCTTGCCGTTCCCGACCACGTGGCGGGATGTTGGGCGATGTCGGCCGAGGGAGCAGCGCGCCGGAAAGCCGACGGACCAGGGCGAGAGTCCACGGGACCGAGTAAAAAAAGCGGCGGGGCCATGCGGACTGCGCCACTGGGACCTGAGTTGGAGCTCCCTCTGGGGCCACGAAACGTGTGAGGGCGGCGCTGCCATGCGAGCTGCGCCACTGGGACCTTAGGAGGAGCTCCCATTGGAGCCACGAAACGTGTGAGGTGTGTGCCAGAATGGGGCGGCGCCGCCATGCGAGTTGCGCCACTGGAACCTTAGGAGGAATTCCCTATGGGGCCACGAAACGTGTGAGGGGTGTGCCGACATGGGTGGTGGGGACCATGCTGATGATGATGATGATGATGATGATGATGATGATGATGATGCTGATGTTGATGCTGATGCTGATGCTGATGATGCTGATGCTGATGCTGATGCTGATGCTGATGCTGATGCTGATGCTGATGCTGATGACGATGACGATGATGATGATGATGATGATGATGATGATGATGATGATGATGATGATGATGATGAGGCTGTGGATGAGGATGATGCTGCAGATTATGACGCTGATGGATGATGGGCGATGGTGATGATAGTGACGATGATGCTGATGATGGGGAGAAGGAGGGGGGGCAGCAGGAGGAATGAACGCAGGGCGCTGTCTCTTCAAGACGAGGACCCAACACCACATAATGGTTGGGAATTTGTTAGAAATGCGCATTTTCCGGAAACAGTGTGGCGGTGTCCGTTTCTTCGGGCCCTGTTGGAGTCCTCTGGGAGCCGCCTTGGGGCGTTTTGGGGGCCTGCTGGGCTGTCTTGGCGCCATCATGGGCCGCCTGGAAGCCACCTTGACCGACATAGGACCGATCTGGAAGCCCAGGGGGGGCTGGGGAAACTCCGGGGAGGCTTCAAAGGGTGACGTGGAACTCAAATGAGCTCAATGTGTTTCAGCTGCCCTTTGCGCCTGGCATCGGAGGCGACGGGGTGAGATCTCAGTGAAACAGACAGCCCCCCACCGAGAAATCAGTTTCGATGTCGTGTTGGTGTCGTGCGTGCGAGGCTGGTGAGAAAAAAAAACCTCCTCAGGCTACGGCGCCGCTGGGCCAAGAGACCGTCCCACCCAAGGTTGTCTGGAAGTGGCCCGGGGTGTCCCGCTGTGGTCTCCCGTGGTGTTCCGCTGTGGCCCGTCGGTGTCCCCTTGTGGGATCCATCGTGAGATCGACATTGGGGGCGATAGTGAGACCGATACAAAAGATCGATAGTAAAATCGAACGTGGGATCGATCGTGGGATCGTTAAGGAAATCAACTGCAATACGGATACTGGGATCAACATTGAAATCAAGCCACCGGCCCCCCTGCGGGGCCATCAGGCTGCGTGGCGGAGGTGTCCTGCTCCCTGCACCAGTTCCACTTTCCAAAATTCGAATGCTACAATGCTGCTGTCTGCTTCATACTGTAAACTGTTGCTGTCCGCGCGATGGGGGTGAAGCCGGAAACCACCCTGATTACCACACCCGAATCGTGTGCTCTGAATTTCTGAGGGGGCGTGATATGCGAAAGATTACGTGAGATTCGCGCTCGCGACGCAAGAATCCCTCGTCAGTTACGTTGTATTCGCGTCCCCGAGGCCACGATCCCTTCTAAAATACTCCACGCTCGCGTCTCCGAAGCCACGATCCTGCGTAAAATAACCATATTCGCACCCCCGATGCCACGTACTCCAGAAATTACACTACATTCGCGCCTCCGAGGCCAAGATCCCTGGTAAATTACGCCACATTCGCGCCCCCACGGTTACGATCCCACGTAAATTACGTCACATACTCGCCTCTGGGGCCACGCTCCCCCGTTAATTACGACACAAACGCGCTCTGGAGGCTACGATCCCTTTGTAAATTACGCCACATGCGCCCCCGAAGCAACGATCTTCCGCAAATGATATTTCATTCGCGCTCCCGAGGCCACGATCCCGTGCAAATAAAGCTACAGTCGCGCCCCCGAGGCCCCGAGTAGCCCCCAGGAGGCCCCAAGAGGCCGTCAAAAGGCCCCAAGAGGCCCCAAGAGGCGCCCAAGACGCACCCAAGAGGCCTCCAAGAAACCCGAAAGATATCCCACGAGGCCCCAAGAGGCCCCCAAGAGGCGACCAAACCGCCTCCAAGAGGCTCCCCACGACACCCCAACACATATCCGCCGGCCCCCTTGTGGGGCCACCAGGCTGTAGGCCGAAGGTTCCCAGTTTCCTGTGCCAGTTGCAGCTTCCAGTTTCCACTGTTACAGTTCTGCTTCTTGCTGCTTACTGTTCCTTGTTGATGGACCGCGCGAGAGGGGGGAGGCCCGAACGGGCAGGTTTAGCACGCCCTGAGCGTGTGCTCTGACTTGCTGGGGTGGGTTCAAATTTACACCCATCACGCAGATCGGCGGGGTCAGGGTCCAAAAACACATGGGATTTGCAGCATTTCTGAAATTCGGAGTCACCCCTCACGCAGATCGGCGGGGTCAGGGTCCAAAAACACATGGGATTTGCCACATTTCTGAAGTTCGCTGGCAAACCTCAAGCAGATCGGCGGGGTCAGGGTCCAAAAACACATGGGATTTGCCACATTTCCGACATTCGGTAGCATCCCTCATGAGATCGGCGGAGTCAGGTTCCAAAAACACAGGGGTTTTGCCACATTTCTGAAGTTCGCTGGCAAACCTCAAGCAGATCGGCGGGGTCAGGGTCAAAAACACATGGGATTTGCAAATTTCCCACATTCGGTAGCACCCCTCATGAGATCGGCGGGGTCAGGGTCCAAAAACACAAGGGTTTTGCAACATTTCTGAAATTCGCTGGCAAACCTCAAGCAGATCGGCGGGGTCAGGGTCGGTAGCACCCCTCATGAGATCGGCGGAGTCAGGTTCTAAAAACACAAGGGTTTTGCCACATTTCTGAAGTTTGGTGGCAAACCTCAAGCAGATCGGCGGGGTCAGGGTCCAAAAACACATGGGATTTGCCACATTTCCCACATTCGGTAGCACCCCTCATGAGATCGGCGGAGTCAGGGTCCAAAAACACAAGGGTTTTGCTACATTTCTGAAGTTCGCTGGCAAACCTCAAGCAGATCGGCGGGGTCAGGGTCCAAAAACACATGGGATTTGCCACATTTCCCACATTCGGTAGCACCCCTCATGAGATCGGCGGGGTCAGGGTCCAAAAACACAAGGGTTTTGCAACATTTCTGAAATTCGCTGGCAAACCTCAAGCAGATCGGCGGGGTCAGGGTCGGTAGCACCCCTCATGAGATCGGCGGAGTCAGGGTCCAAAGACACAAGGGTTTTGCCACATTTCTGAAGTTCGCTGGCAAACCTCAAGCAGATCGGCGGGGTCAGGGTCCAAAAACACATGGGATTTGCCACATTTCCCACATTCGGTAGCACCCCTCATGAGATCGGCGGGGTCACGGTCCAAAGACACAATGGTTTTGCCACATTTCTGAAGTTCGCTGGTAAACCTCAAGCAGATCGGCGGGGTTAGGGTCCAAAAACACATGGGATTTGCCACATTTCCCACATTCGGTAGCACCCCTCATGAGATCGGCGGAGTCAGGGTCCAAAAACACAAGGGTGTTGCCACATTTCTGAAGTTCGGTGGCAAACCTCAAGCAGATCGGCGGGGTCAGGGTCCAAAAACACATGGGATTTGCCACATTTCCCACATTCGGTAGCACCCCTCATGAGATCGGCGGAGTCAGGGTCCAAAGACACAAGGGTTTTGCCACATTTCTGAAGTTCGCTGGCAAACCTCAAGCAGATCGGCGGGGTCAGGGTCCAAAAACACATGGGATTTGGACATTTCCAACATTCGGTAGCACCCCTCATGAGACGGAGTCAGGGCCAAAACACAAGGGTTTTGCCACCATTTCTGAAGTTCGTGGCAAACCTCAAGCAGATCGGCGGGTCAGGGTCCAAAAACACATGGGCGGCCACATTTCCCACATTGGTGGCACCCCTCATGAGATCGGCGGAGTCAGGGTCCAAAGACACAAGGGTTTTGCCACATTTCTGAAGTTCGCTGGCAAACCTCAAGCAGATCGGCGGGGTCAGGGTCCAAAAACACAGGGGATTTGCCCAACATTTCCACATTCGGTAGCACCCCTCATGAGATCGCGGAGGTCAGGGTCCAAAAACACAAGGGTTTTGCCACATTTCTGAAGTTCGCTGGCAAACCTCAAGCAGATCGGCGGGGTCAGGGTCCAAAAACACATGGGATTTGCGACATTTCCAACATTCGGTAGCACCCCTCATGAGATCGGCGGAGTCAGGGTCCAAAAACACAAGGGTTTTGCCACATTTCTGAAGTTCGCTGGCAAACCTCAAGCAGATCGGCGGGGTCAGGGTCCAAAAACACATGGGATTTGCCACATTTCTGAAGTTCGGTGGCAAACCTCACACAGATCGGCGGGGTCAGGGTCCAAAGACACGCGGGGGCGAGGGGAGCGCCGGGGGAGCGGCGCGCAGCGGGGAAGATCGGCGGGGGGGAGGGCGAGGAGCGAGGCTCGAGGAGCGACGACGAGGAGCGACGTGGAGCTCGAGGAGCGACGAGGGAAGGTGAAGAACGATGAGGAACGAGGCTCGAGCAGGACGACGAGGAGCGACGTGGAGCTCGAGGAGCGACGAGGGGAGGTGAAGAATGACGAGGAGCGAGGCTCGAGGAGGGCGACGAGGCGCGACGAGGACCTCGTGGGGCGATGAGGAAGGGTGAGGAACGATGAGGAACGAGGTTCGAGGAGGGCGATGAGGCCTCAGGAGGAGTTGCGGGAGCGTGGGCGGCCATTCTCAGCCTTGGAGGCTGATAAGCGCACCAACACGCGCGGGTGGCTGCCTCCACCAGCGGAAGATCATCCTGGAATTGGTTGCTGGTGGCAGTACTTCGACCATCCAGAAGCCCGAATCTGACCGCCATCGCCGAGATCGGAATCACCTTGCCTCGGTGGGGGCAAACCAACGCTACTGGTGTTGGTGTCAACCTCCAGGATAGGGTCGGGCGAAAGGGGGGATAGCAAAGGAGGGGAATTGAGATTTGAGAACCAGCTCACGTGGCTGACTTTCCCGGCGCCTCCCGGCGCCGGAGGCGGCCATGTATCGAGGAATGGGCCCTTCGGCGAGGCCGAACCCAGCTGCATGCAGCAAATTTCGCACCCCCCCCCTTTCCCAATCCCCCCCTTTCCCAATCCCCCCTTTCCCAATCCCCCCCTTTCGTCCGGCCCGACAGGCCCGCTTTCCCAATCCCCCCCTTTCCCAATCCCCCCTTTCCCAATCCCCCCCGTTCCGTAACCGCCCCTTTCCCAATCCCCCCCCTTTCCCAACCCTTTCGTCCGGCCCGACAAGCCTCCGAAGCCTTCCTCCCCGCCCCCTCCGGAACATGGTGGGCCCTCCCCGGGGCCCCGTCCGCGGACGGCTGGCCGCGGGGCGCGCGCCCGGTGGGCGAGAAGCGCCGGCGGCTGCGCGAGAGGAGCGGCGAACGATGAGCGATGAGAGATGAGCGAAGGAGGAGGAGGAGGAGGAGGAGGAGGAGGAGGAGGAGGAGGAGGAGGAGGAGGAGGAGGAGGAGGAGGAGGAGGGGCGAGCGAGAAGCAAAGGGCGCTCCGATGACCAGTGGCAACTTTCAGAAACAGCGAGCCACTCCGCACGGCGGGAGGCTGTGAGAGAGACCTTAGACCAGGCCCTTCAGAAATGTGGAAGAGGAGGAGGTGGCCCCTAGAGGAAGAGGGGGAGGCCTCTAGAGGAGGAGGAGGAGGAGGAGGAGGAGGAGGAGGCCTTTACAGGAGGTTTCTAGGACCCCATCTTGGAGGCCTACCCGCAGAAACCTTCGGGCGTTCTGAGATGACCTCGGTACCAAAAATGTCTCGGAAGGCTGGAGGCCCGCTGATCATTCCGAGGAGGCCCGCCCCCTCTGCTTTCCCCCATCGGAAAGACAATTTCTCGAAGGGCTAGGAGGAGGAGGAGGAAGAGGAGGAGGAGGAAGGAGGAGGAGGAGGAGGCATGAGACCCCCCGTCGGCCAAAGTGTACCCTCCCCATGATGAGCAAAAAATTAAAGCAACAAAAAGAAATCCTGGCGAGATGGTTTCAGGGTGCTTCCTGCGTGTTTGCTATCATTACGACGGTCTCGCGAATATCGGAAACAAAGTGCTTCCCTTTGTCGACGCTGATGGTTGGCCCAAGAAAAGAAAAAAGCAAGACACGTGAAGGAGGAAGAGGAGAGGCGAGAGCGGGAGCAGCACGAGACAGAGGAGTGGGCAAAAGACGTGTTGCATTCGTGGGACAATCGCGCTGCTATCCCCGTCGAATCCGCATCGAACCCATGTCGCGCGCCGACTCCACTCTGGATCCACATCGAATCCGCGTCGAGCCCACGTCGCACACAAGAACAGGAAAGGCGAAGGGCCCCCCCGAGGTTGCAGAGCACACAGAGGATGGGGCAGAGGGGAAGGAGGAGCAGCCGCGGGAGCAGGGCGTGCTG
>CAUYUJ010021568.1:75867-137034 GCA_963575745.1 Prorocentrum cordatum | reverse complement strand
CTCCTCCTCCTCCTCCTCCCCCAGCCTCCTCCTCCTCCTCCTCCTGCTCCTCCTCCTCCTCGCCCACGGATGACGAGGGGGAAGAGGGGTCCTGGGATCCGACGTGTCGAGAACCTTGCGGCGCCGCGAAGCATCACGAGCGGAGCATCGGTCTGCGGCATGTTTCGACAGGTCTGCGCTCCAGGGGAGCCGGGCGGAAACGACGGGTGTGAACGAAACAACTGCCACGCTTGGATGCGGCCCCCGGAGGCCGACAGCCAGGAAGACCTCGGGATCCGTTTCCCTCCGGATCCGCTTGCTTCACGGCGACTGTCGAGGGCCTGTCGCCGATCTATCGGCAATGCATCGCCGATACAAGAAATCTGGCGATGGTTTCCAGATGGGGTCCGGATAGATGGGATCGGAAGATCGCGCCGCATCGGCGATGCATCGGCGATGCATCAGCGATGCATCAGCGATGCATCGGCGACGTCGACGGTGCACTGGCGACGTGGGCGTGGAGAAAGTCGGATTCCACATCGAGCCGCATTGCCGAAGCATTGGCGATGCGGAGCAACCCTTCGACCCCCTCCACTCTGACCCCCCTCAGAAAATAAAAGACCTTCACGATGGAGGTCCGACCTCCATTCTGGAGTATGTTTTCTCCACTCTGGGGGCTTTCCGCCTACTCCGTATTCCATAATAAAGGCGGGGGGGTCACATTTGGGGGGGGTCTGATTTGAGCTGTCTTGGAGGGTTGGGGGGGGTCTGGGCAAAGGGCAGCCCTTTCATGGATGGTCTGGGGGGCTCTAAGACTTCTTGTCTGGGAGGGTTGGGACCCCCTCCCTTTTATTACGAAATCTGGAGTACATATTGGAAGTTCAACCTCCGAAAGAAAGGCTTTTGGACAAACAGAAGCCGAGCATCCCGAGGGACGCATGGGCACAGACAGTGATCTGCAGCATTGGCGACCCATGGGAAGGTTCACTATCTACGGCTGAAAACGGAGGAGCAGGAGGAGGAAGAGGAGGAGAGGACGAGGAGGAGGAGGAGGAGGAGGAGGAGGAGGGAGAGCAAGGCGAGGGCGAGGACGAGGCAAGGAGGAGGAGGAGGAGGAGGAGGAGGAGGAGGAGGAGGAGGAGGAGGAGGAGGAGCGCGGGTAGCCTGAGGCGAGCGTGTCTCCTGAGGCTCAGCCGCCGTGCGCTGGGCGGAAAATTTGGCCAGCGCACGACGAGAGCGCGGGCAGCAGCCAACAGTGCGTTTGGCTGGCTGGCCGTGGCCGTTCTGTATTTGCTACAAAGGTGGAACGCAAGGACAATGCGTCGGATGATGGCCTGGAGCGACAGCTCGCTCGGCACAGGCGGGTGGGCTGCTGAGGGGCCCAGCCCCCAGCGCGCCAGTGTGTTGAGGAGGAGTGGAGGGTCGGGGGGCCAGAGGAGGCTCGAGAGGCGAGGACAGGAGAGGTAGTGAGGGAATGAATTTGGCTGCCCGCAGCAGCCGAACACACAGCTGCAGGGGCCCGGGTGCGGGCGGTGGTCGTCCACCCGCCAGCCAGGGTCTTGAGCGCTGCCCAGCGCCAGCTGGGGCGAACGCTGCGCAGTGTAATGGTGAGCGACTCACACCGCTCGGCCAGTAGATCAAGTTCGATATGTAAGCCCCACGCGACGACCCGCTTTGTGAGGGTGACTGTGAAGGGCGAGGCGAATGCGGCCTTGCGAAGAGATGCAGCAAAGGCTCGCTGGAAGTGGTGGCGGCGCGGCGGCTGAGCTTCCAATGCCAAAGCCTTGTCCGCCTGCACTGCGCGGTGCGCTTCTTGCATCGTCGCTGGTGTGAATGGGGGAATGCGCTGCGCGTCTCGCAGCTGGGCGTAGTACTGCACAATGGCGCGCGGTTGCTCCCATAAGCTGGGAAACCACAGTCCGTCCAACCAGCGATGGAAAGAATGAGCTGTACTTTCCTCCCATTCCGTGTCGCGGAGGCGAATGAAGTGGGGTTCCCATAGCTCGGCCAACGTGTGTGACGCAGAACGGGCGGCGGCTGCGACAGACATGACCTGCAGAGATCGAATCACTGGTGGCGGCGACCAATCCGCCATCGCGAGGAGGTCTGCCTTGCGGAAGGTGTTCGGCGGCAGACCTAACATGTTGTGGAACATGTAATGCTCGCGGTGCACAATGGACGCGGTGACGGGAAAAAAACTAGCTCACATAGCTTAAAGTAGACAGCACAGACGTGTTGTAGAGACGAACCGTGGCGTCGCTTCCAGAGTGCACATGCTGAAGCGAGCGAGCGCGCTGCCACCATTTCTGCCCAGGGGCGTGCCATTGGTCGGCCAGGGAGGCCGAAGGGCCGAGGAAGATCCCGAGGTATTTGGCACGCCCCTCGATCGAAAACGAGCGCCAGGAGGGCGCGAGCGCGGAAAACAGGTCCTGGGTACGGGCAGTGTTGGCAGGCGACGCTGAAGCCCAAAGAGGGATAGCAACACACTTGCGAGGCTTAAGCGAAGGAGTGCGAGGCTAGCGGCGGCATCAAAAGCCTCAGTCACTTTGCCGATCACTCCGATGGATTCGCACATGATGCCCAGGTCGTCCGCGCATGCGCCCAAGTAGTTCAGCGAAGTAGCGTCCGTGTTGAGGAGGAGGAGGAGGAGGAGGAGGAGGAGGAGGAGGAGGAGGAGGAGGAGAGGAGGGAGAGCAAGGAGGAGAGGAGGGAGAGCAAGGAGGAGAGGAGTGCGAGGAGGAGGAGAGACGGGAGAGCAAGGCGAGGTCAAAGCCCGATTTTTTCTCAGCGGGCGCTGCCCAGGCCGCTGCCCCCCCCCCCCCCCGCCGGGCGCGCGCCTCGAGCGGGGCCGCGTGCTGCTCTGGACCACGCAGCGGCCTGCCCGACGTGGGCTCGGGCCCCGCCGCGGCCGCGGCCGCGGCGGCGGGCGCCAGCGGGGCCTCGCAGATCCAAGGGATGGTCATAGGATCATATGAGAATGGACGCCCCTACTGGAACGTTCAGTTTTGAAGGGGCCCCAGAACACACAAATAAATACACACAAATAAAAAGATTCACCATATTTTCCCATATTTTCTGGGTTTCTGTCTTCCCCCCCACTTCCCATATTTTCACATATTTTCCTGGGGATCGACGATTAATTGTGTCTGTGTGTTTTTTCCCCTCCTGAAGTTTGCTTTCCGCATGAGATATCTGAAAAAGGGCATCAGGCCGACCGAAACCAAAAGGGTGACGCTGTGATTCTGATGCTGCTGTTTCAAATCGTCGGGATTCTGGGCTGGTCTACCGACTCTGGCGGCCACCAGCCGCTACCAGCCCGTCTCGATTCAGACCTCCTCTCTGGGTATGATTAAAGGAGAGCGACACCATCACCACCACCACCAGCGCAAGAGCACCCGGGAAGGCTCAAGGGGGAAAGTTTTGGAGGCTTCGGGTGCTTTCGCTGGTTCTCGGCGGTGTTACAGCCTCGGGGTGCCTTCCGGCAGCTGCGCCTCGCCGAGAGCGTTCCCGGGGTGCCTGGATCGCCCAAAACGACCACCGGAGGCTCAAGTATGCAATGGCCCGGAAACCACCGGGAGCCCAGACCTCCAACGCAAGATCATAGGCGGAGGTTTCCCGCCGTTTTCGGCATCTGGGGGCCCTCGCCAGGCCACGAGACCGTCAAGAAGACGATCCAGGACGAAGAGCCGATTCACAGGAAGTGGTCCAGAACTCGTTGTGAAATCACTCCGACGGTAGGACCCCGCATGATAAACTTACCACGGAGGCTCTCTTCCTGTCTGGTATCTGCTGGTCCTTCTCGACGCTTGCAAGCCTGATTGAGGACGGCCGCCTCGGATTGTAAAGGACGCTCGAAAAAGGAACGAGGCTCCCGCTCGAGACTTTCAAGAGTCAGACTCTCGGAGGAGGAGGAGGAGGAGGAGGAGGAGGGGGAGAAGGAGGAGGAGGAGGAGGAGGAGGAGGAGGAGGAGGAGGAGGAGGAGGAGGAGGAGGGAGGGGGAGGAGGAGGGAGGAGGGAGGAGGGAGGGAGGGGGAGGGGGGTGGAGGGAGGAGGGAGGAGGGGGAGGGAGGAGGGAGGGAGGGAGGAGGGAGGAGGGAGGTGTCACTAAGCCTGTGCGTTTACAGGGGATCCGGATGGCCGCCTCAGACGAACCCGCCGACCCTGCGGCGTGTGAGAGACTCCGTCGTCGTCGTCGTCGCCGTCGTCGTCGTCGTCGTCGTCGTCGTCGTCGTCGTCGTCGGTCCCAGGGAAACTGAGGAACACGGAAAATGAACGTCGTAACTAAGTCGATTCCCTTTCCTTCATCCCTCCCCTGCCTGGTGGGGGTGGGGGGGTGCGGAGGGGTGAGGAAGGGGTGTCCGGGGTCAAAATAACGCACCCGGGGATCCTGGCGGGTCCCGCTGGGTGTCGCCAGCAGGGATCCCCAGGGAGGTCCCGACAGTGGTGGGGCGGGGTGGTCCCGAACGCCCCCCCACCCCCCACCCCCGGGGCGGGGGGGGTGCCAGTTGCCAGCGGGGGTCCCAGCTAGGCATCGCTCGGACGTCCATTCCCTGTGTTTTTTTCGGTTTCGTGCGTGGTTTTTTCGCCAAATGATCAAGGATGCTTCTCGATGATCCTCGCCGAAAGAAAAATTCACACGTCCAAGCGATGCCAAGCCAGGGGAGGTCCGGCCTGTGGTGGTGGGGAAGCTCCCTGGTCGGAATGACGCCCCCCTTCCTGGGGTCCCGGCGGGTCTGGGGGGGAATCCCCGAGGAGGTCCCGCCTTCAGGGTCGGCGGCGCCGGCCACAAGGCCTTCGCAGTAACATAACAAGGCGGGGGGGCACAGAGGGAGGGGCTCCCGCTGGAGACTTCCTGGCGATTCGCTCACAGGCGAGCGCCCGAGACGGCCTTGCAATTTGCTCGGGAACGAGGCTCCTGCTCGAGACTGCTCCGGAATTCAGGCTCTCGGTACAGTCGGGGCGTTGACCTAAGGAACCCTAAATAAGGAACGAGGCCCCTTTTTCTCATGAGTTAAACTTCGATTCCCCATGGGAAACCTCAGGAAAACCCAAGGCAAACTGTGAAGCAATCGAGGAACACCGAGCCCCTCCCCAACGAAAAGGGTTCCTTCTTCAGCGCCCCGACGGTATCTCGGTGGCCGCCTCAGGTTGCCAACAGTTGGTGGGACCCCTCAGAGAGGGGCTCCCGCTCGAGACTTCCTCGCGATGCATCCACAGTCGAGGTTTCCGCTCGAGACATCTTCTCAAGATGCTACAGTCGGGGCGCTGACCTAAGGAACCCTACATAAGGAACGAGGCCCCTCTTTCCCCATAGGTTAAACTTCGATTTCCCATCGAAAACTTAAGGAACACCTGAGGCAAACTGTGAAACACTTAAGGAACGCGGAGCCCCTCCCCAACGAAAAGGGTTCCTTCTTCAGCAACCCGACTGTAAGGAACGAGGCTCCCGCTCGAGACTTTCTGAAGATTGAGGCTCCTAGGCGTCTCCGGAGCAGCGCTTTTGCATGGGATCCAGATGTCCGCCTCGAACTAATGACATAAAGCGGGGGGGCCATAGTGAGGGGCTCCCGTTCGGGATCTCTTCGCGATTCACTCACAAGCGAGCGCCCGAGACATTCCTCCAATGTGCTCAGGATCGAGGCTCCCGCTCGAGACTTCTGTGGGATTCGGGCTCCCAGGCGTCAGCGAACCTTTTTGCTTTTATCCCACATTAAATTGGGTTTTTGCTTCCTCTCGGCACCCCGCGCACGAGCAAGAACACACACACACACCACCGCCACCACCACAACCACCCATCATCATCATCATCATCATCCTCATCATCATCATCAGCATCATCATCAACATCAGTACGATTAGTAGTTCCTATCATTACTGATACTATCATTAATAGCATCATCATCATCATCATAATCACCATCACCATCACTCACTCAACCCCTCTGTCCTCCCTTCCTCCTTTCACACTCACCATCGCCATCACCATCACCAACCTCACTCATCATCATAATCAGTTAACCCGCGCACGAACAGATACACTCACACACACCATCATCAGCAACAGCAACAGCAACATCATCAGCAACAGCAACATCATCAGCATCATCATCAGTAGCATCATCATCATCATCAGCATCGTCATCATCACCACCACCACCATCATCATCATCATCATCATCATCATCATCATCACTATCATCATCGTCATCATCATCAGCATCATAATTATCATCATCAGCATCATCATCATCCTCATCACCATAATCACCATCATCACTCACTCACGCACTCATTCACTCCCTCACTCACTCACTCACTCCCTCACTCCTGCACGCTCTCATCCCAAGGAGGTCTCGAGCGGGAGCCTCGTCTGTCAGCAAATCGCGAGGAAGTCTCGAGCGGGAGCCCCTCCCGATGGGGACCCCACTTCCAAATTTGAATCCGAGGCGGCAGTCGGAAAACGAAGGAAAACGCAGTTTTGGTGACACTGGGGGGCATGAATCCAGAGGAAGCCTTGAGTGGGAGCCTCGTCCGCGAGCGAATCGCGAAAGATCTCGACCGGGAGCCCCTCCCTATGTGGTCCCCGCCTCCACGTTCGAGTCCGACGCGACCATCGGACAACCATTTTAAAAAAACACAGGATTGGTGACACCTGTGAGCCTGAATCCCGGCGACGTCTCGAGCGGGAGTCTCGTCTGTGAGTAAATCGCGAGGACGTCTGGAGCCGGAGCTCTTCCCTGCCGGGTCCCCGCTTCCAAATTCGAACCCGTGGCGGCCATTGGAAAACACGGTAAAACACAGGTTTGGTATCCAGAGGAAGTCTCGAGCGGGAGCCCCTCCCTGTGGGGTCCCCACCTCCACGTTCAAATCCGAGGCGGCCATTGGAAAGTGAGAGGATGTTTCGGGCGCTCGCGTGTAAGTGAATCGCGAGGAAGTCTCAAGCGGAAACCACTCCCTGTGGACCCCCCGCGTCACGTCATTCATCTGAGGCGGCCAACGGGAGTGCCTGTACAGGCACAGGTTCGATGACACCTGCGAGACTGAATCTTGAGAACGTCTCGAGCGGGAGCCTCGTTGCTTTGCCGAGTGTCCCTTGTAATCCGAGGCGGTCGTTCTCAAGCAAGCTTGTAAGCGTCGGCGAGGACCAGCAGGTACCAGACAGGAGGAGAGTCTCCGTAGTCAGAAGGACGACGATGGGGATTACTTCCAGATTGGTTTGGGAAATTCACATGTGAGGTCCAACGGTCGGAATAACTACACTGTTTTCTGATGGCCGCCTCGGATTCGAACATGGACGCAGGAACCCCAATGGGGAGGGGCTCCCGCTCGAGACTTCCTTGGAATTCACTCACAAACGAGTGAGCGCCCGTGACATCCTCTCAATTTGCTCAGGAACGATGCTCTCCCTCGAGATTCCATCTGGGCTTAGGCTCTCAGGTGTCACCAAACCTGCGTTAGTTGTCTTCAAAACTTGTCCGATGGTCGTCTCGGATACGATAAGTGGAAGCGGGACGCCCATAGGGAGTGCCCGAGACATCCTCCCAATGTGCTCAGGAACGAAGCTCCCGCGCGAGATTTCCTCGGGCTTCAGGCCTCCAGGTGTCACCAGACCTGTGGTTTTACACGGTTGTCCGAGGGAGGGGCTTCCGCACGAGACTTCCTTACGGTTCACTTACACGCGAACGCCCGAGACATCCTCTCACTTTCCAATGGTCGCCTCGGATTCGAACGTGGAGGTGGGGAGTTCACAGGGAGGGGCTCCCGCTCGAGACTTCCCCGCGATGCACTCGCACACGAAAGAGCGCCCGAAGCATCCCCTCAGTTTGCTCAGGGACGAGGTCCTTCTCAAGACTTCCTCGGGATTCAGACCATCAGGTGTCACCAAACCTCCTGTGCTATTTTCCCGGTGACTGACTGACTGACTGACTGACTGACTGACTGACTGACTGACTGACTGACTGACTGAACGTCAGGAGAGCACTTCTGACAACACATGCCAAATCGCCCGCGGAAGCGCGCAACCGCAACCAAGCGACACACTTCAACCCGCCCGCGCAACCGCAACCGCAACCGCAACCGGGCGACACATTTCAACCCGTCCGCGCGCGCAACCGCAACTGCAAACAAGCGACACGTTTCAACCCGCCCGCGCAACCACAACCGCAACCAAGCGACAGATTTCAACCTGGCCGCAGCCACGCAACCGCAACCGCAACCAAGCGACACATTTCAACCCGCCCGCGCGCGCAATCGCAACCGCAACGAAGCGACACATTTCAACCCAACCGCGCAATTTTAACTCGCCCACGCAACCGCAACCGCAACTGCAACCAAGCGACACATTTCAACCCGCCAGCGCGCGCAACCGCAACCGCAACCAGGCGACACATTTCAACGCGCCCGCGCAACCGCAACCGCAACCGCAACCAGACGACGCATTTCAACCCGCTCACGCAACCGCAACCGCAACCGCAACCAAGCGACACATTTCAACCCGCCCGCGCGCGCAACCGCAACCGCAACCAGGCGACACATTTCAAGCCGCCCGCGCAACCGCAACCGCAACCGCAACCAATCGGCGCATTTCAACCCGCGCGCGCAACCACAACTGCAAACAAGCGACACCGTTCAGCCCGGCCCCGACCGCGGGCGACGGCAACCGCAACCGCACAAACGACACATTTCACCCTGCCCGCGCAACCGCAACCGCAACCAGGGGGCGCAAGCGCCCTGTTAACGGTCACCGTGCCCTCGTGTGGCAATTTTCGTGTCGTTGTCCGCTCACCTGCGGTCCTCCTGCAGAGGATCTGAGGAGGAAGGAGAGTGGGAGGGAGGAGGGAGGCAGGAGGGAGGAGGGATTGAGGAGGGAGGGAGGAGGGAGGGAGGGAGGAGGCAGGGAAGGGAGGAGGGAGGGAGAAGGGAGGAGGGAGGGAGGAGGGAGGGAGGGAGGAGGCAGGGAGGGGAGGAGGGAGGAAGGAGGGACGGAGGGAGGAGGGAAGGAAGGAGGGGAAGGGGCACACACCGATTTGGGGCGGACAAATTCCGTCCCCCCTCTCCGCAAGTGGATCTCGGCAGGCTTCCAGACCCTGGATTATTTATCCAAGCTTTACTGGAGGTGGATGTCCTGCTCGCGGCCTCCGAGGGTTCCCCGCGATTCTCCGCTGGGACATCGCAGCGGGGATTCCCCATTCCACGCTGCTGCCTTTGATTCAAAGGACTTCCCGATGGCTGCGTCGGATTCGAACATGGAGGTGGGGACCCCATAGGGAGGGGCTCCCGCTCGAGGGCTCCTCGCGATTCACTCACACACGAGGCTCCCGCTCGACACTCAACATGAGTAGGTGGGTACGCGAGTGTGTGAGTGTGTACGGTAATGACAATGGTGATGATGATCATGATGATGATGGTGATTCTGATGATGCTGCTGCTGATGATGATGATGATAATGATGGTGATCATGGTAATGGTGATGAAGAACACAGTATGATGATGGTGACGATGATGATGATGGTAATGCTGATGACGACGCTGATGTTAACGATGATGATGATGATGATGATGATGATGATGATGATGATGATGATGATGATGATAATGATGATGATGATGATGATGATGATGATGGTGATGATGATGCTGCTGCTGCTGATGATGATGGTGCTGATAATATGATGATGACGACGATGATGATGACGACCATGATGATGAGGAGAAGGAGGAGGATGAAGAGGAGGATGAGGACGACGATGATGGTGGTTGTGGTGATGATGGTGGTGATGACAATTATGATGGTGATGCTGATGATGCTGATAATGATGATGGTGGTGGTGATGGTAATGAGGGTGATGATGATGCTCATGATGATGATGATGATGATGATGATGATGATGATGATGATGATGATGATGATGATGATGATGATGATGCTGACGCTGATGGCGTGTGGTGATAAGTCTGCTTGTGTCTGTGTGAGTCAGTGGGCGAACGAGTGTTTATGATGAGTGAGGGTGGTGGTGGTGGTGATGGTGATGGTGATGATGAGTGGGAAAGGAGGAGGGGAGGACAGATGGGGGTGAGTGAGTGAGTGAGAGGGTGAGTGAGTGAGTGAGTGGGTGAGTCAGTGAGTGAGTGAGTGAGTGAGTGAGTGAGTGAGTGAGTGAGTAAGTGAGTGAGTGAGTGAGTGAGTGAGTGAGTGAGTGAGTGAGTGAGTGAGTGAGTGATGATGATGGTGATTGTGATGATGGTGTGGTGTGTGTGTGTGGAGGGGTCCTGTTCTTGCGCGGGGTGTCCAGAGAAAACTATAACCCCAATTCGGGTGTGGGACAAACATCAACACACACTTTGGGGGTTTGGGGGGGGCATGTCCCGCTGGTGGTGATGGTCCCCCCTCCCCGCTCGAGACGTCCCCTTCTCCCAGGCTCGGGGAGGCATTGTGGAGCTCCTCTTCTTGCCATCGCTCGGACGTCCATTACCCATGCATTTTTCGGCTTCGTGCGCGTATCTTTCGCAAGATGATCCAAGATGCTCCTCGATGGTCCACGCCGAGAGAAAAGTGCACACGTTCGAGCGATGCCAAGTCTTTGGAGGTGGCACCCCTGGTGGTGGTGGTGGTGCTTTTCCCTACTCCGACCTCCGGGGTCTCCGCAGCAGGCGCCATCGCCGCGCGCGGGGGGCCGCGGGGTAGCCCCGCTCGCTGCCGGGGGGCGCGGATGTTCTGGTCAGGGAGACGATTGACGATGATCGACGTCGACGACGACGACATGACGACGACGACGACGACGACGACGACGACGACGACGACGACGACGACGACGACGACGACGACGGCGGTGGCGGCGGCGGCGGCGGCGGCGGCGGCGGCCGGCGACTAGGTGCACGAAAACTGTCACTGCTTCGGGACCTGGAAGGTGCAACAAAAGCCGTCACTGCTCCGGGACCTCCGGGGGAAACGACTCGAGCTGCAGCGACGGGAGTCCCGTCGAACGGCTCTGAGGCAGGGCGTTGGTACACGTGGAGCGCTCAGCAGGGGGGGCGTGCAGAGGCAATCGTGTTTTTCAGGGTCTGCGGCGAAGTGGGTTCCGCAAGCGGTCGAACAGACTGCGGGACGCATCCGCTGCGAATGGAAGCACGCGGGCGCAGGCGGGCGAGAGGCGAGGGGATGACGGGCCGCGGGACGGCCGGGCGACTGTGTGGCTGACGGGGCTGGCAAGACGTCCAGTCCGTCAGGGTGCGCCACGGCCCAGCGGCGCCGAGCGAGTGTGCGAAGGGCGTCAGAGCAAATAGGGTTTGGCGAACGCTCGCAGAGGTGATCCGCCGCTGCGTGCTTCAAGCGTGAGTGAAAGCTCGCTCCGCTGAACCTCTTGGAGCCTGAAAGCTGCGGCACGATAGCTATGATCCGCCACCACCGCGCCCATCCTGCCATCCAACAAGTATACTGATCAATGTAGGGTTTGAGCAGCGCCATCAGGCACGGAACCGCGTTTTCCCAGCCATCGTCCAGCGGGAGGCCAGGCAAGACCTTCGGCACTCCTGGCGCACAGTGACTCGCCAAACGGGGGACGAAAAAATACATGCAAATACCATGCGCCCTCCTCAAGGTGCTCGTCCGAACCGAAGATGTAATACACACATTTCATAATATCGGTTGCGACGCTAGTACCTTTGGGTGGCGCCGAAGATGGGCCAAGGCAAAAGGTTATTCTTCGCCGCGACCCACCCGCGCCGCGACCCACACCCGCCTCCCGCCCGCCCGCGCCGCGACCCGCGCCGCGACCCGCACTGGGACCCGCAACCGACGCTGCTGCAACCACAACGGCGCCCACGGCCGGCTGCTTGGCCTCGGGCCTGGAAAACGCCGCGGTGCAGCCTCGCCCGCGCCACCGTGCGCCAACGCGCCCTGTTGGTCACCCGCGCTGCTTCGCAAGAGAGCCTCGTCGGGGACGTGAACCACGGGGCCGCCCGTCGTCGGCGAGGCCTCGTCGACGAGGCTCCGTGGTCGACGGGGCCATTTACTGGAGGGCCTCGTCGCGTTGCTTCGCAGAGCGTCCTTCACCAAATCGGCGCCTGCTGCTGGCCGATTCGCTCACACTGGTTGCACAGACAACGGCAGAAATCAGTGCGCGGAGCGCCTTTGTGGATTGTTCGGGGGTGACTGTTTGAACACCGCGAAACACGAGGTACAAATAGGGGGACCCGTGCTAGACAAGAGCACGTTCTCGTGCCTTTTGCGGAGGCGTGGGCGCGTCAGTCACTGGCGCGCCATGGTTTTTCAAGGGCCTTCGTGAGCCGATATAGCGGCGCACAAAGGAGTACAGAGAAAGGCGCAGGAGGAGAGGCTGACAGGGGCCTGACAACCACAGCTCCTACCTTTCTTACAGCCGCAACGCCGCCTCGACACAGAAGATGGTTTACCTCTCTCAGTGGGTATCGTAGCCATTCCATGTACCACCAGAGCTTCAATGACGCGCATCTGGTACAGCTCCACGAACACGTAGGACTTGAAAACATCTCCGAGAGAGATCCTTGAAGGGATTGTCTGGCCTGGGGTTCATGATGAGGTCTTCCGACTTCGCTGCGTCCGTAGCCTGCCCCATCTGATCCATGAAACTCTGTGGCTCGATTCCGCGTTGGTCGTGCGGTTTGCCGGCGCGCTTCAGGAAACGAGCTGCCGCACTTGAATTTTTGGTCTACGTACTGGGGAACCCATCTCTTGTCATTGGGAACCAGCTTGACCTCGAGAATCGGGAAGTCGGAGTCGTCGATCGCTTCGTATGACAACGCGTGTACACTCGGAAACGCTGTCGGGATCGCCTTTGCCGCGGGGTACATCCTGACCGTGCGATTCCAGACCTTGCGCCACCCAGAGACTTACTCCTTCGCCTGTAGCTTGTCCCAGATCTCCCTCATCGTCGCAGTGGGGATCCAGGGCGAATTTGGGTAGACGCTGCCTTCGGTCTGGCACCGCTGCATGTGGACATGCATCTGGGACAGCCTGCGCGACCGCTGCGATCCACCTGCAGCTCAAAGATGCAAGAGCACAGGTTCAACTCCGGGCTGACGTCAGACGACGCATGCGCCATGTAGCGGGCGCAAGAGGTACGGCGAGGTGCCCTTTCGCAGAAAATGCCGCAGACGTTCTCACAGCTCGAAGGTCCTGGCTGCAACTCGAACAAGCCCTTCTTGCTCCAAATGGATGCCAGTGCTGCCATGTTGGTGCCCAGATAGGCAGTCTCGATCTAGGCCTCCTTGTTGAGCTCCTCGTCATGCTGCATCTCCCCGCGCATATCGGTGCCAAATCCATAATCCACCACTGTCCGGTTGGATGCGCAATTAGCTCCTGGACATGAGGGCCGTCGATGAGCCCTGAGAGATGTCCACGAGTAAAACGGGCGCGTCGGTCCCAAATTGAGCTTCCAGAGCCAACGCGACCAAAACAGTCATAATGAAGGAGGGTGTCGAGTTGGTGGTCTCTCGTCACTTCGGCCTTGCGACCCGTCTTCCGGTGGTCGCTAATCATTCGGTCGAAGACTCTCTTGTCCTTCCCGGACAGCTTGTAGGCCTTCCTCCAGTGGGCACAGATGCACATTTCTTCAGCTCCAGGAAGTGTCTCACCCTTCTCTGCTGGAGGTCCTTCCAGTCCTGGAGAAGCGCGCTTCGAGCGGCTGATCAATTTACTTTCGGCCCACCGCTTCGGTCGGGCATGTCCCGCGCGTTTCCCTCAACGCATCCCCTTCCGGCAGCCTTTGGACTTTCCCTACGGGGGTTGCCGTTTGAAAAAGCCTCGTCCAAGCTTCCGTTTGTGACCGCACTTCCGTGCCTGACTGCCGTTGGCACTGATGGCGATGGCCTCGTCTTCTTCTAGAACCACGTCCTCGGGCAAGTCTCCAGCTACGAAGAGTACCTCGTCATCGTCTATGGACTTGATGGCCCCCTTCATGACCTCGTCTTCCTTCCTGATGGGCCTCGGGCAAAGTAAACGAAGACTCTTGCATGATAATGCAATGGGGATCTTCTAGATCCGACCCCTGATCCTCGCATCCGCATCATCTCTTTGATACCCGACAAAATTCGAAGAGGAACCAATAACCGTGGATACGATGGCCGCTTTTACCAGAAGGCAGTGGTCGTTCAAGCTTACGAAGCTTCTCGCGCACCAAGATGTCGCATGATCACTCTGTCCGGTGCCCAACTTTATCCAAAGCGGCGTCATTGAGCTTGGATCCTCTCACAAGCACGCACCCTTTCAAGTCCTCTGGAGTTCTCGGAAAAGCACGCGCTTACGCGCGATATAATTGACCAGGGCTTCATGTCGCTTACGCTTGGTCTCTTCTGAATGGAAAATTTCTCAAAGGCCTTCGGCATCCTGCTGCTTCGGTACTCGACAAAAACCTTCTGGATGTGTTTCGTCACAACATTCCCGCCGTCCTCGGCAGACAGCTGGCCCTGGGTAAGTTGTTTGAAGATGCTCTTGAGATCGTCTTGGCATAGCGATAGATGAGGTAGCCGCGCTGTGCTCTCAAAATTCTGGTAGTAGCGAACCACATTTGCAGCTCCTTCATGTAAGGGTCTAGACGAATACCCGGATATTTTCCATCCCAAGTGTGAGGTAGGTCGTTTGGTATCTCTGGGGCCTCCGAATGTTCAGGAAGTTCTCCCCGTTGGCGATCAGAAGATCTGGCAGTAGTGTCTCCCCAATAAGTTGGGGCAAACAAGGTAAAAAGGCAAATCCTGTCCTCGCAGAGGCGCGTTCTGCCGATCTGGTGCAGCCGGCGAACCACGTCCCCGCACATTCCGACCTGATGAGGTCTGTTGCGTATTAGGCTGTGTCTCCGTCCAGGGTTGTGCTAACCAGCGGGCCCAGTCCTGATCTGATCAGCCCACATCGTCATCACCTTCCCAAGGAACGTTTTCTCGTCCTCCTGCTCTTGCCTCAGGATCCTGATCTGGTCGCAACCAAGGATATACTGGAAGTTCATCTTCTTGAAGCTGAGCGTCGTCAGGAGATTCCATGGCGGCGCTCGGTGCAATGGGGTAGAGAGAGGGAATAACGTGAGAATCGTAAAAAAGAGTATGTCACCCGAAAATCGAATGACAGGGGAGTCGTCCTGACGCCCCTCGTGGATCTCAACCACAGGCTCCGCTGCCACTGCGGATGATACGGGGGTGACTGTATGGATCCAGAGAAACACGAGGTACAAATAGGGGGACCCGTGGTAGAAGAGAGCACGTTCTCTTTCCTTTTACGGAGGCGTGGGCGCGTCCGTCACCGGCGCGCCATGATAGCTCAAGGGCCCGCGTGAGCCGATCTAGCGTCGCACAGGGAAATACAGAGAGAGGCGCAGGAACAGGAGAGGCTGACACGGGCCTGACAACCACAGCCTCATCTAAGGTTCTGCTGAGGCCATCTTTTTCCCGACGCCCTCGGAGTCGAGGAGGTAGGAGGGATGACGCCCATCGCGCGCGCCTGAGTACGGCTGCGACCAGCACTGGCGGGAAGCTTCAAAAACTGGGCCCGCTAGCGCAGCCAGGGCGCATATGAGCGACGACGGGAAAAGGGGCCATTTCACGCCTTGCGCGGACTGCAAGTGTCTTAGCGGGGCGCACAAGGAGGTAATTTGGGGGAGGGGGATGGCTTCTTGGAAGGAGGCTGCTTCTTAGAAGGAGCCGGCCTCACGCCTATAGGTAGGGCCCGCGCCTTCTTAGAAGCAGGGTGCGTCTAAGAGGCCTTCCCCCCTCCTCCCCCTCCTCCTCCTCCTCCTCCCCCTCCTCCTCCCTCTCCTCCTCCTCCTCTCCTCCTCTCCTCCTCCTCCTCCTCCTCCTCCTCCTCCTCTCCCTCCCTCCCCTCCCTCCTCCCTCCCTCCCTCCCTCCCTCCTCCCTCCTCCTCCTCCCCTCCCTCCCTCCCTCCCCTCCCTCCCTCCCCCTCCCTCCCCCTGCCCCCCCTATGCGCGTGGCCGACCTTCCTCGCCTTCAGCCTCCAGGGGCCGCTGCCGGGCCTTCGGCCCCTCGGAACTCCGTCTGGGCCGAGTGGCTGCCCCCCCTGGGAAAGGTGCGAGGCCCCCTCCGACTCCAGATCTGCCGTGCTTTGGTAGGGCGACGAAATCTATACATATCCACTGCTCCCAGGCCAGGCCCATCCTCAACCCCGCAGCGGTGTATACGCCACGCCCTCCTGGCTTGGCTTGGTTGGAGGCCTGGAAATTGGCACCAACACCAGCACAGGGGGGTTGCCTCCACATGGGGGAGATGATCCTAGATTTCGGTGTCGGTGGTAATACTTCGGTCGCCTTGGAAGCCAGAATATTACCACCATCGCCAAGATCGGGATCGTCTTCCCTCGGTGGAGGCACACCGCCGATCTTGGTGTTGGTGTCAACCTCTGGGCCTCCGAACGAGGCCCCCTCCGACTCCAAATCTGCCGTGCTTTGGGTGATCTTCCGACCGGAGACTGCGCCGGACATGCACCCCAGAGGATGCGAACAGGCAGGGCGGAGAGGCGGAGAGCTCCGCCTCGAGGAGAAACGGGGCGGACATCCCCGGCAGGGACCACGGAACCAGCGACGGAGAAACGAAGGCGGCAGTCGAGACCGGAGGAGCTCGAGAAGCAGAGCGGCAATTGCCGCCACACCTCCGCACTCGCCCGAAGCAGGACGGATCTGGAGTCGGGGTCCTGGGGCGCGCGGATGGGAGAAACAGGTCCGCCAGAGAGCGTCTTTGAAGGGGGCCCTGGGACATACAAACAAATACACACACAAACAACAGGACTCCCCATATTGTCCCATATCTTCTAGGTTGTTCGTCTTCCCCCCCACTTCCCATATTTTCCCATATTTTCTTGGGGATCGACGATGACTTGTGTCTGTGGCTTTTCGCCTCCTGAGCATTGGAGCAACGGGTCCGCCAGAGAACGTCTTCCGCACGCGGCCCTGGGCTTACGTCGGGCCTGTCCCCCTACAGGGGGATCTTCGACAAAAAATAAAAGATACCCCCAAAATAATCCAAAAATAGTCCAACAATAGTCTGGGGTCTTCGTCGAAAATCCCCCTGTGGGGGGACACGCCCGACCTAGCGCGCGGCCCTGTGGGGCGCCGACCCTCCTCCCCTCGGCTCCTCCTCCTCCTCCTCCTCCTCCTCCTCCTCCTCCTCCTCCTCCTCCTCCTCCCTTCCTTCCTCTACCTCCTCCTCCCTCCTCCTCCTCCTCCTCCTCCTCCTCCTCCTCCTCCTCCTCCTCCTCCTCCTCCTCCTCCTCCTCCTCCTCCTCCCCCTGTGGGGGGACACGCCCTGGGCACGCGGCGCGAACTCGCGCGGCGGCCCCGCGCAGGCCGCCGGCGCAGGCACGCCGGCGCGGCACGAGAGGCCCGCGGCGGGCGACCTGTGGCGGACGGCCTGCGCTCGAGCGCCCGCGCGGTGGGCACCGCGAGGGCCACTTCCGGGCGTTGGCAGGGCTGGGTCTATGGGGGGAAAACAAACCTACCTCGCTTTTGACCGCCCTCGCTTCCAAGAGATACCAAACGATGCCAAACTACGGCCTGTACTGGTCAGGTCGCTTGACGAGGCGCGTGGTATGACTTCGTTTTGCCTGGAAGCGAAAGCGGGGTAGGTAATTCACGCTCTGAGTCTAGTGGATTGGGTCTACTTTCGGGCGTTGGCAGGGCTGGGTCTAGTGGATTCCTCAGATCGGCGCTGGGGCCCCCTAGCAGCGCCTCTGGCACCGCCACTGGCGCGCTTCGCGCGCCAGGGAGGGGGGTCCAGCGCCGATCCGAGGAATCCGCGCGGACCTCCGAGCTTTTGTGGTTGTGTCACTGTCTGTGCCCTGATCGGGCGTTGACAGAACTGGGTTTAGTGGAACCTGGTTTAGTGATTTGTGCCGGGGGCGCCCCCCCGTCCCATTTCAACTAGTAACTGGAACTGCCGTCACCCGAAAAGCACCGGTTATACGGCAGACCTGGTTTAGTGAATCTGGCCACTTGGGGGGCCCCAGGGCCCTACCACTAACCGGGTCCCCTTGCCCGGGGTCCGGGCTATATCCGAAACTTTTCACTCGCGGCGATAGCGGGCGTCATGGATGGGGGGGAGGGAGGCGGGGGGGGCTCGCCATCGCTGAGCAGGGACCGACCGTCCCAGCATTCCTATAGGTCC
This sequence comes from Prorocentrum cordatum, assembly GCA_963575745.1. Lineage (NCBI taxonomy): Eukaryota > Dinophyceae > Prorocentrales > Prorocentraceae > Prorocentrum > Prorocentrum cordatum. The sequence continues at coordinate 118,918 of CAUYUJ010021568.1, read as the reverse complement.
TATAGTCCTACCACGAAATGCTCTTAGAACCCAGAAGTGTTCTAAGAACGAAAACAACGCTCTTAGAACATATTCCCGATGTGTTAAAACAAGACAGTCGCAGCCAGAACTGTTCCAAGAACATTTCGTGCAGACCACAAAAGGTTCTTAGAACATTGTTTGGTGGGGCTATAGGCGAGCCAGGACGCTTCGCCACTGCTCGCCATCGCTCGGACGTCCATTCCCCGTGCGTTTTCCGGTTCCGTGCGCGTTCTTCTTCGCAGGATGATCCAAGCTGCTCTTCGTTGGTCCTCGCCGAGAAGAAAATGCACACGTCCGAGCGATGCCAAGGGGGGTGGGCTTAACGTACTCCAGATTTCGTAATAAAAGGGAGGGGGTCTGGACCCTCCAAGACAAGCCATTTCAGACCTCCCCCGTGGGAGAACCCTCCAAAACGTCGTCCCCAGACCCCCCAGGCCCTCCAAGATAGCCTGGAAGAGACCCCCCCCCGAAATGAGACTCCCCTCCCTTTATTACGAAATCTGGAGTATTTTTTGAATATGTTTTACTTTTCGTCGAAAATCCCCCTGTGGGGGGACAGGCCCGACATGCTCTTGGACCCAGGGGAGGGGGGGGAGGAGGAGGAGGAGGAGGAGGAGGAGGAGGAGGAGGAGGAGGAGGAGGAGCTTTATTCTCTTGCACAGGGTGTCTAGAGCTCCGACCACTTTATTTCGGCACCGCACCCCCCCCTTCATCATCATCATCAACATCATCATCATCACCATCATCCTCACCATCATCACCATCATAATCACCATCATCATTATCATCATCCACATCATCATCATCATGCGCCCCCTCCGTCTCAGCGCCCTCCCGCGGCTCCAGCGCCCGCCCAGTGCCCCCTCCGCCCCGACCACTTTATTTCGGCACCGCACCCCCCCCGCTCCGCCCCCTCCCCCCGCGTCTCAGCGCCCCCCCGCGGCTCCAGCGCCCGCCCAGTGCCCCCTCCGCCTCGACCACTTTATTTCGGCACCGCACCCCCCCCCCCCGCCCCCTCCCCCGCGCCGTCTCAGCGCCCCCCCGCGGCTCCAGCGCCCGCCCAGTGCCTCCTCCGCCTCGACCACTTTATTTCGGCACCGCACCCCCCCTCCCCGCTCCGCCCCCTCCCCCGCGCCGTCGCGGCTCCAGCGCCCGCCCAGTGCCCCCTCCGCCACGACCACTTTATTTCGGCACCGCACCCCCCCTCCCCGCTCCGCCCCCTCCCCCGCGCCGTCTCAGCGCCCCCGCGCGGCTCCAGCGCCCGCCCAGTGACCCTTCCGCCCCGACCACTTTATTTCGGCACGCACCCCCCCCCGCTCCGCCCCCCTCCCCGCGCGTCTCAGCGCCCCCCGCGCGGCTCCAGCGCCCGCCCCAGTTGACCCCTCCGCACGACCACTTATTTCGGCACGCCACCCCCACCCCCCCCGCTTCCGCCCCCCTCCCCCGCGCAGTCCAGCGCACCGCGGCTCCAGCGCCCGCCCAGCGCCCCCTCCGCCCCGACCACTTTATTCCGGCACCGCACCCCCCCCCCCGCTCCGCCCCCTCCCCCGCGCCGTCTCAGCGCCCCCCCGCGGTTCCTGCGCCCGCCCAGCGCCCCCTCCGCCCCGACCACTTTATTTCGGCACCGCACCCCCTCACCCGCTCCGCCCCTTCCCCCACACCGTCTCAGCGCCACCTCCCCCGCGCCGTCTCAGCGCCCCCGCGCGGCTCCAGCGCCCGCCCAGTGCCCCCTCCGCCCCGACCACTTTATTTCGGCACCGCACCCCCCCCCCGCTCCGCCCCCTCCCCCGCGCCGTCTCAGCGCCCCCCCACGGTTCCAGCGCCCGCCCAGCGCCCCCTCCGCTTCGACCACTTTATTTCGGCACCGCACCCCCCCCCCGCTCCGCCCCCGCCCCCGCGCCGTCTCAGCGCCCCCCCGCGGCTCCAGCGCCCGCCCAGTGCTTCCTCCGCCCCGACCACTTTATTTCGGCACCGCACCCCCGCACCCCCCCCCCCCCGCCCCCCGTCGCACCCTCCCCGCGCCGGTCTCAGCGCCCTCCCGCGGCTCCAGCGCCCGCCCAGTGCCCCCTCCGCCCCGACCACTTTATTTCGGCACCGCCCCCCCCCCCCGCTCCGCCCCCTCCCCCGCGCTGTCTCAGCGCCCCCCCGCGGCCCCAGCGCCCGCCCAGTGCCCCCTCCGCCTCGACCACTTTATTTCGGCACCGCACCCCCCCCCCGCTCCGCCCCCTCCCCCGCGCCGTCTCAGCGCATCCCCGCGGCTCCAGCGCCCGCCCAGTGCCCCCTCCGCCCCGACCACTTTATTTCGGCACCGCACCCCCCCCCCGCTCCGCCCCCTCCCCCGCGCCGTCTCAGCGCCCCCCCACGGTTCCAGCGCCCGCCCAGCGCCCCCTCCGCTTCGACCACTTTATTTCGGCCCGCCCCCCCCCCCGCTCCGCCCCCTCCCCCGCGCCGTCTCAGCGCCCCCTGCGCGGCTCCAGCGCCCGCCCAGTGCCCCCTCCGCCCCGACTGCTTTATCGATGTCTGGCATCCTCTCCCCCCCCCCTCCCCCTCCACATCCTCCTCCTCCCCCTTCCTTTTTGTGCAAGAGCCATGGCACACGTGCCACTTGTTACGGAATCTGGAGTAACGTACCCCCCCCCCACACACCACCGTGTGGGCCCGGCCGGCACCAAAGACCGCGGTGCCCGGCGCTCTGCGGCAGCGCTGGGGGGGGGGGGGGCGCACCAGGGGGGGGAGCCCCGTTTTCTTTGGGTTTGCTCTTAGGGTCTGGGCATCGCTCCGGCTATTTGGGCTTTTCTTTGGGCTTTTTCTTGGGGCTTTTTCTTTTGTTTTTTTCTCAGGGTTTGGGCTTCATCCAAGGGGCTGGGGGTGGCGCCCCCACGCGAGCACCATGAGCGCCAGTGCCTGCCCAGCGCCTGCGACCGCCGACGCGCCGGCTCCCCGTCGCACGGACGTCCATTCCCTGTGCTTTTTGTTCGGTTTCGTGCGTGGTTTTTTCGCAGGATGATCCAGGATGCTCCTCAAGAGTCCCCGCCGAGAAAGAGTGCACACCTCTGAGCGATTCCAAGGTCATGGGGGTGGGGAGAGGGGGGGGGGGGGGGGGGAAAAGCATAACGCGCGTCATGGCCCGGAGGGTAAACAGAAACCCTCTCCACTTTACCCGCGCCGCTCACCTGGAAGAATTGGCGATCACAGCTCGTCCTTGGTGTAGCGCACGGGCAGCTCCTTTACGTGGTTCTCCGGCAGGCGGCACCTCAAAGCAGGGATTGACCTAAGCCGCTACTTTGGTTGTCCGTGTTCGTTCCGTTTTCGCTTTCCCTAGCTGTGTCTTCGTTACGCCTCCGCTGCAGAACGAAGCCGAAACGAGACCGTACATGGACATTATATTCGAACCCTGTGGCCCAAGATGCCCCCCCGAACCCCCGAATTTAATATTGATGGCGTGGCGACGGGGGGGGGCGTGAGTGGACAGAAATGTTCGAACCCCAAGGCACCGCCTTTGCTGAGATCAACATTGATGTCGGGGGCGCGGGGGTGATTTAGAATCTCCCTCGAATGTGTGAGGGTTCGAATGTATTGTCCATCTACGGCAGGTTCGTGTCGTGCCGACCCCAGCGTTGGTTTTTGACACCGCAGGGATCGTTCAACCTTGAACGATCGGCCGCTGCCGCAACGTCCAAATCGTTCCACATCGATCGATTCTGGGCCGCCCGCGGCGTTCAAAGTTGAACGCCGCTGGCGGGGTCGCCGCCGGTCGACACGACGCAAACCTACCGTACTGGAGCGGCCACTGGAGCGGCCCCAGACCCCCGACGTCATGATTTTTTCATGACGTCGACCCCCCGAGGTCTCGACCCATTCCCCGGGACCGGTTTTTCGTCCTGAGTCGTTTTTGACGGTCCCGAGGGCCGGCAGGGGCCCCCAGAGGCCAAAAATAATGAAAAACCTCCCGTCGTGATTTTTTCACGACGCGAGGGGGCCTGGGGCCCACGAAATCGCCCCAACCCCGCTTAGATTCGGGCCCCGCCTCATGGCGCTCCTGTCCGGCGACACGTCGCAGGCCTCCTCGGAGAGGTCCAGCGGCAGCCCCACGCTCCCCAGCGTGGAGGTCGTCGGCGGGCCCCCGCCGAGCCGCCGCCCGCGCTGCGCAGCGGGCCATGTTGAAGGGGCCCCAGGACACGCAAATAAATACACACAAATATCGGGGAGACGTAAGACCCGGGTACGGGGGACTCGGAAATCCCCGACGAGGTCGTCAAGAAAATGACGAGGCCGAGCCTGCATTTTGACGAGGCCTCCCGCTGCAGACATCCCACAAAACTCCTCTTCGTCAAAATCCGAGTCGCGGTCGTCAAAAAACGATGGCGAACCCGAGTCCCGGCAAACCCGGGTCTCACGCTCCCCCGAAAATAAAAGATTCCCAATATTTTCCCATATTTTCTGGGTTTCTGTCTTCCCCCCCATTTTCCCACGTTTTCCTATATTTTCTGGGGACTCGACGATTCATTGTGTCTGTGTGTTCCTTTCCCTCCTGACATGTGAGCGACGACAAGACAGGCGTCTTCCGCGAGATGGCACAGCGATCTTACGCGGTGGCTCACGCGTGGCAAACCCGTCCTCCTTCGTCGCCTACGTGCACGCGGGAAACTGTTTCGCGCCGGGCGTTGTCGCAACACTTCGGGCCCTGGGACTCTCGCAGCTCGATCGGGCTCGAGAGATGCCGCAGGAAGATGGGGGTCTGGGGCTTTGGTCGGGTTTCCTCGCGAGGGCATTTTTTCTCAACGTCGATCTCAGGGTCGGCCCTCGCCCGTCACGTTGGCGCTCGGCCCCCTCCTACTCCTCTGATTGACCAGTAGTGGGTGGGTTCCGGAAGGCCTGAACCCAAACATACTGTCATCTCTTAGGGGCGCATCTGTTGATTCCGCCGGTTTCCGCCAGCCTTCTAAAAACCTTCCGCTGGCAGGGTCGATCAGAGCCGCCCCGCTTTAGTGCCGCCGCCTTCCGCCAGCCTTTCGTCGCCTTCCGCCGAGGCAGAGCCGCCAACTCCTTCGATCCTCGAAGGCGACGCCCTCGCTGGATCGCCTCATGCGAGCGACGAGAAGTAGGAATCGGGCCTTTCGCATCCTGAGGTAGAGACTCTACGCCGTGGCTCGCGCGGGCCACCAGCGCGGCACGCCTCGTGGAAGACAGAGCGCTTGCGCGCGACCTTACGCGGAGGAGGGGAGAGAGGAAAAGGAGGAGGAGGAGGAGAAGGAGGAGGAGGAAGAGGAGGGAAAAGAGGAGGGTGAGGAGGAGGAGGAGCAGGGGGTCGAGGAGGAGGTGGAAGAGGAGGAGGAGGAGGAGGAGGAGGGAGAGGAGGAGGAGGAGGAGGAGGAGGAGGAGAGGGACGGGAGGAGGAGGAGGAGAGGAGGAGGAGGAGGGAGGAAAAAGGCGTACGCCCGCCGAGTGCCTCCTCGAGGCCGAGCTGTTTTTTTTTTTTTTTTGTTTAGCGGTCGCCCAGGGTCGCAGCGAAACGCGCGTGCGGGGGCCGCCTGCCCGCCTGCCTTCGTGGCGAGAGGGCCGGCAACGCCGCGGGGCGGGACCGTCCGTGAGGCCCGCCGAGCTGGCTCTCAGCCCTCGGCCCCTTCCGGGTTCCTCCTCCTCCTCCTCCTCCTCCTCTCCCCTCCTCCTCGCACCCTTCCCACTCTCATCCTCCTCCTCCTCCTCCTCTCCGTCCCTCCTTCTCCTCCCTCCTCCTCCTCCCTCCTCCTCCTCCTCTTCCCCCCTCCCCTCCTCTCCTCCTCCTCCTCCTCCTCCTCCTCCCGTACTCCTCCTCCTCCTCCCTCCTCCTCCTCCCCCTCCATCCTCTCTCCTCTCATCCTCCCTCCTCACTCCTCCCGCCTCCTCCTCTCCTCCTCTCTCATCCTCCTCTACTCCTCATCCTCCTCTCATCTCCTACTCCTCCTCCTCCTCATCCTCCTCCTCATCTCCTCATCATCACCCTCCCGCCCCCTCCTCCTCCTCCTCCTCCTCCTCCTCCTCCTCCTCCTCCTCCTCCTCCTCCTCCTCCTCCTCCTCCTCCTCCTCCTCCTCCTCCTCCTCCTCCTCCCCGCACGTGGCCGCAGGCGGACACGTCCACGGTCATAGGCGATCGAACGGCCACTTCGCTGTTGGAAACATTGACCTGGTCCTCTGTGGTGGGGATCGGTCTCTGGCGCTCGGTATTCAAGGAGTTATGGACAATGGAGGCGCCAGCAGGACAGCTCTCAACGAGGTCTTGGACGGGATGGCAAAACTGAAGCGGCCGCGAGACGAGGTGGAAAGAAACACGGCAGGGTCAAAATGGAGAAGATCGGCAAGGAAGGCGAATAATGAGGGACAGTTACAATAGCGCCGACGTATCCTGAAATCGCCTGTCAGTGGCCCATCCTCCCATCAGAACCTTGAACGCCGCCGTCGAGAACGCCACAGGAAGATTGGCCGGGGCCCCACGGATGTCGTCCCAGGGAACCCAACGGATTTCAGCCAAGCTCTCTTGGTTCCAAGAGGCCAGCCCAGGAGTCATAAACGTCGGCGAAATCCACCTTATGTACAATCAAAGAGAGCTGACATTCTTACCAACAAGGGTTTCGGATACTTGGGCATCGAAGGAGGCGATAGCAGCGCAAGCGTTGTGATGGAAGGCGCTTGCTAAAGGCCTCACATCAGTGAATGCATTAATGTATGGCTGTAATAACTTAAAAGTAAGTTCGAGGATTTTGTCAAATCTGCGCGCCCGCGGTCGGTTCGCCCCGAGCAGAGTAGGTCAGCCGCAAGGGTTGTCATGATGGACGAGCGGATCGATCATGCGTTTGGCGCGCGCGTGCTCTCCCGTGTCGCGTGGGGCAGCGGGCTTGCCCGCAGTGATGGCATTCGCCATGTGGCAATGGCAGTGGCTATATGTTAATTACATAAATCTCCGCCCCCCCTCCTCGTCTCCCTCCCCCACCACGCCGTGCCGCCCCGAGCCCCGCGCCTTTCTTCTCGTCCCTCATCGTCCGCGTGCTCTCTTCGAGCTCACATTTTTAAAACGCATATGTTGTTTTATGATGTGGTTGGCCTGGTATTCGTACACTCTTCGAATTAATCCTCGGGATCATTCCTCCATCCCGCTCGCCCCTCCTGTCCACTGTGTCTCTCCGCGTGCCCCCGCAGTTATCCGCCCGCCCGCTCGCTGCCTTCGCCCCCCTCGTCGCCTCGAACCCTCGCCCGCCCAGCTTTCTCGGAAGGAGGGCGGGGGGGGGGGGATGGGGAGGGGCTGGGGGAGGAGAAGGAGCAGGGGGAGGAGGAGGGGGGAGGGGGGAGGAAGAGGAGAGGAAGAGGAGGAGGAGGAGGAGGAGGAGGAGGAGGAGGAGGAGGAGGAGGAGGGGAGGGGGGCGGGAAAGGGAGGGGGTGAGGGTTTTGCACGGGCTGCGGATGGAGGGGGAATAGGAGGAGGGGGGGAATAAGCGTGAGGGGGAAGGGGGTGCCCCTCCCGCCCCCTCGCGCCGCCACTGCGGCCGAGGGCCGCGCCCCTGGCCGCCGCCGCGGCGCCCGCCGCGCCCGCCGCCATGGCGGACGACGGGTGGGGCGCGGTGGGCGCGGCGGCGGCGGCGGCCGCTAGGCCGCCGCGAGGCGCAGGAGGAAGGGGGGCAGCGGAGGAGGAGGAGGAGGCGGCGGCGGCGGCGGCGCGCTGGGAGGAGACGGCGGCGGCGGCGGCCAGCGGGCCGAGGGCCATGCGAGGGCGCCCCGACTGGCGCCTCCAAGAGGCCCTCGAGGAGGGCCGAGCCTCGGCAGCAGCAGCGGCGCCTCCAGACGCCGCTGCTGTGGTGCCAGCGCCACCAGCAGCCCAGCCAGCAGCGGCAGCAGCAGTAGTGCCCCTCCCGCCCAGAGCTGCCCTTGAAGTGGGCTTGGGTCTGGCGCCGTACGTGCTGAGGGGCCTCTTCGTGCCGAACCAGCTGTGCACCAATCTACACGCTGCCTTCTGTTACGCCGCTCGTTTCCCAGAGCAGAGACACGAGGCGGTCGTCAAGTTGAGCGAGCACCTGGACGCCGCCAGTGGGGTTCGAAATTGGTCCACCTTGGAACGGGAACTCGGCGAGGAGAGGCATGTGCTCAGGAGTAAGATGAGACGACTGGCAGAAGCAACGGTTCTCCTCCAGAGTTTTGAGAGGGACGCGCAGGATTCGGTCATGCCCCGTGCTGTGGGCCCACGGAACTGCCTGTACTACATCGAGCAAACCAGGTATGACGAGGCGCCCATGAAGGCGATAATCACTGGAGACACGGTTATCGATGTGCTACCTCCTGGTGCGCGGTTGGCTGACAACCCCACGGCGGCCGAGCAGTTGGTTGAGCACTTAGCAGGGCAGGTGCGTGCCACGCCAGACGCTGCCAAGATACTTCAGATTCTCGGTAGTTTTGGCATGGTCCTGCGATGTCGGGACCAGCTGCTGTGTCTCACTGGGCCCACCGTGTCCCCTTTGAAGGTGCTGGAGAGCAACACTGCCAACGTCGCCAAGCAGGCGCTGAATTCTACGACGTCGGTGGGCGCGGGCGTTCGCGAGTTCCAGCAGAAGTCAAGAGTGGTGTGTTCTGATCGGGCTGGCAGCAACTTGTTGACGGAGAAGCAGATCGCAGCCGAGCGGGGGCCTGAATGGACAACTCTCTTCAACTACTGTGAAATTCACGCTTCAGCGGGCTGCTTTGACAAATCTCTGGCGCACATGTTCGCTGGCGACATAACTGGGAGCGTTAACTGTGCATTGTCTCTCAGGCACGGGCCAGCTATGAACGTGTTTCGGCAGTGTTTGCGGGATGTCGTAAAGGCGAGGCTGAGCCCCATCCACCACGCCCCGCCGCCCGACGCTGTCAGCTACAGGAAGTACTGCATCAACTTGTTCATGCAGGGCGGCGCGAACGCTTACCAGAAGCAGCTACTCCTGTCGGTGCTCCCTAACGGCGACTGGCGGAAGCACGACCGCGTGGAGTTTTACTGCTCCCAGGAGTTCTTGGACAGGGTTGGCAAGGAGAAGATCTCAGATGTTATAGCTCGGGGCCTGGTATTTGCGCTGTCGTCGAGCCAGCCGCACTTGTGGCCGAGGAATCGCTGGTTGGGCGCCGATCTCGCTGTCGAGGAACTTGGCAGGATCGAGGCGGTCCACGGTCTTCTCAGCGCCGTGTGCCCCGTGTACTGCGACAGGCTGGCCAAAAGACGCCCGAGGCCCCTTGCTGCCCTAGCGCCAGCGCTTCCTGCCGTCGGCGCCCCTGAGGACGCCCCAGCTGCAATCCTCGACGAACCAGAGGAGGCCGCGGACGGAGACGCGGCGCCCGCGCGCGGGCCAGCGCCAGACCAGCAGCCGCAAGGAGGAGGCTCGGCGGGCAGCGAGGCAGCGCCAGGTGACTGGGCAAAAGAGAACGAGACGCACCGCAGGAAGGCGCGGTCCTGGCTGGCAGCTTCTCCCCTCGGCAGCCTCATGTTGATGCGGCAGGTCACGCAGCCCCTCGTGACGCTGCTCGCGCAGCAACTCAAGGTCGGGTCTGCAGATTGGGAGATTTCAGAACGCAGCAAGGTCGCGAAGGCCATCTTGCAGGGCCAGCCCCCCGAGGGCAAGCGATCGTACCGGATCTTGGAAGCAGCGTCGGGGAAATTGGAGTCCAACTTCGTGCAGTCAGTCACGGGCATATCTACCACTAGGAGCCTGTGGGAGCATTTCCCAGCGACATGCAAGTACCTTGGTTTCAATGCTTTGGCGTTTCGGGTGCTGAGTCGCATCTTGTGCACCGTCCACCAGTTCATCTCGGCCTCCCACGCGCAGTTCCCAGTCAAGCTATTCCGCCTGCTGCGGGACCCAGGGCAGAGCGCGGACATGGCAGCCGTTCCAGAATGCATGTTGGACCCGTGGACGCTCTCCATGAAAGCGCACCATCAGACTTTTGCTGGCAGTGAATTTCAGGTCAAGTTGATGCTTACGGCCTTGTTGCAGTTCACGGACATGAGCGGCATCGAGGCCCGACGCGCCTCAGTGCGCAGGCAGCTCTGCCAACGATCCGTTCAAACGCACGTGCTCGACGTGGCGGACAGCAGCAGCGAGTTTGTCTTTCAGCAACTCAAGAGCGCGAAGAAGAGGCGGCACGCCCTTGATGGCCAGGCAAACCGTCCAGCAGCAGCGGGCAGACAGGCGACCTCTCCTCAAAACAAAAAGCTTCTCCTCCATCTCCTCCCCCTCCTCCTCCCCCCGACGGCGGCGCCCTCCCCTCCTCCCCGTGCCCCCCCCCCTTCCCTCGTCCTCGTCCTCTTCCTTTTCCTCGCCTCCCCAGCCCCCCCTTCGCCCCCCCTTGCTCTCCTTCCAGCGGCGGGCGGGGGGTGGGGGGGCGAGGGCAGAGAGGGGCGATGGACGGAGGGCGGGGGGGCGGGGGGAATGCAGCGCCAGGGCGGAGGTCTGTCCGCTGGGGCCCTTCGCTTGGTCGGTGGCAGCATCGGCGCCGCTCGAGGCGGGAAGGGTGCGACGGGCGGCGCCTCCTGCCTTCTGGCCCCCCCCCGCCACGCCCTCTCGGCAAGAGCGTGTTCGTCGCTGCGCAACCCAGTCGGCCTGGGCCAGACAAGGCAGGCGCAACGCAGGTTTTTGCGAGCGGCGACGGGCGGGTCTTGCACGGGGGGCGGTCGGCGCGTTCAAGAGACCAACCTGTCTGCAGGAACCGAGCCGCTGAATGGAAGGGGGGGGGGTCAGACGCGTTGATCTGGGGTTCGATGCGCGTGGTTCCTTCCGTTTTCAGCCTTCCCTGTCCGCTTCCGCCCTCCGCCCCCTCTGAGCGCGCGGCAACGTGATGAGTTTGTAGTGGGTCGTTCGTTTAACTAATTGTGTAGTTGATTGTCCGCGTTGCTAACGTAGTTTTATCGTGAATTTCTTCTCGCACCCGCGTGCGCAATCGTGCGTGTAGCCGCGTGCGTAGCAATGCTTGCGACGACGTGTGCATCCGCGCGCGTACTCACGCGTGCAACGACGCGCGTCGCATCGCGAGTCTCGAGGCAGGCAGCGTCGCTGCGCGACGACTCGAGGGCCGACGCTTTCTGCGTGAGATTATCGCTTCCACCCCCCTCCTCGGCAGCGGCGGGCGAGGCGGCGGGGGCGTGGGGCGGGGGGGAGGGGAAGGGCCACCGCCATATGTTTCTTCGGTCGTTGGGGCCTGCCATCGGGCCTCGGAATGAAGCGCGCGGCTGAGTTCCTGCATCCAGCGCCTGAGGGTTTAGGAGGGGGCGGCTGTTGCGCGTGCCCCGACGCCCCATCTGCACCGCCGCTGCATGGCCCCCCTCTGCCCCGAGCGCCCTGCCGCTTCCCTCGGGCGCCCCCCTCCGCCGCGAGGTGAGACGGCAGAGCGTCGGCCAGCAGGTGCGGGGCGGCGCTGCCAGGAGGGCGAGGAGGGAGTTCAGAGGTGGAGGGCTGTGGCGCGCATGGGTACGCTACAAGACGTCTGGCATGCGCGGGCTTCCCGACGCGCGCGCACTCGGTGCAGAGTACCGCGCAGCAAAGAGGGAAGGTCGCCGAGAGCTCATGGAATTGGTGCCCTATGCGCGCGCTGCAACCAGAGCGAGCGGGGCTAAGAGAGCGAGGGTGGGCCCCAGGAGGGTCGAGGCTTTCGGGCCGAGCGCCTCCAGCATCGCTGTGCGGATGCAGCGAGATACGATGCGTTCTACCGCCCTTCAGCTGAGCAGCGCAGCCCCCGATGAGATGTTGGCGAGGCTGTCCCAGTTCACCCAGGCTGACTTAGACCAGGGCGTGAAGATAGTGAAGCACATGCAGAGGTTCAGGAATCAACAGCAGAAGGAGCGTGAGAAGGAGGAGGACAGGCAGTTGCAGCAGTACGAGTCAGTCATCGCCCCCCCTTGATCCAAGATGTCCTGAGATGCATTCCGAAACTAGATGGCACGTACTTGTCGGCAGTGCCGTCGGAACTCGCACAAGTGGTCACAATACATACGAGTGCCAAGGACGTTGCCAGTCAGATCCTCTCGCCTGGTGCGAGGCCACCACAAATCTAGATATTGGCACGGTATTAAAGAAACAGTGGATGGAGAGGCACAAGACAGTATTGCACGACAGCGCTCCTGATGCACCTGGCCCTGCGCCAAACGGCCCGTCGAAGTGTTGGGAGCGGGGTTGGTGCACGTGCACGCCCGATGGCCAACGTAGCTGGAGGGTCCGCAACTCAGTCTTGAAGCAGATGAAAGTGACGTTCGCCCCGCCCCCCAATGGAGCCAGACCAGTTCTCGCCTCTGGGGGCGCCGTGATGAAGATTCTGGGGAGCAGGGAGGAGGTGGATGAGGATGTGGAGGAGGACCCGTGGGCTGCTGTAGCAGTATCTGGGAAAGTTCAGCACGTGCAGACAGAGACGTGGTACCATGTCGGGTACATGCACTTCAGCCCGTACAGGCCCAGTTTCCAAAAGATGGTGCGAGTGGAATGTCCTTGGGCTAGCCTGGCATCAGATACGGTGGAGAGGATATGGCTACAGACCAATGTGCGTTGCCCTTCGATTATCCATCTTTCTTGTCTCCATGTTGCAGTAATTTGCAGTTGGCTTGCGGTGTTTGCCCGATGGGGGGGGTGCGCTTGCGTGGTCGTGTTTGTGGTCGGGCCCCTGCGCGCGTGCGCGGCACGTGTGATGTGCGTGTTTTCTGCGCGGCGTGGGCGCGGCGGCGCGCGCGGCACGGTCTATGTGCGCGTGGTGCACCAGTGCGCATGTGTGCGTGCGCGTGGAGTGATACACAAGTGAGCTTGCACAACTATAATATATAACTACATCTTGGGGTGCACCATAATCGCGCCCCGCCCCCCCCCCCCCCCCGATCGAGGCCACTTTCGAACCTATGGTGGAGCGGGAGGCTATTGAGGCAGTCTCCAAGGATGCCCTGATATCAGTTGCTTGGTACGAAGTGGAATCATCAGCGCGGCGCGTGCCGCACCTAATGCCGAATGTAATTGCAGTTCGCCCAGTGCAGGGCTCGACTGGCCCCGTCCAGGTATCCCCGCCGAAGCGGCGCGGTGCGAGGAAGGCGGCGGAAGCAGACGGCGACGCTGGCGCGGGCGACGATGACCCAGATGAGATGGGCGACCTCGACGGGGACGAAGGGGACCATGATGATGTCATCGAGGGCGGCGCGTCTGGCGCGCCAGGTGTAGGCGGGGAGCTGCTAGAGCCCATCCTCGATCTGATTGAGGACTGGCACGGCGAGAAAGTACACGCGGCCCAGCACGGTCCGAAGCCGGCAGGGCCGCCGCCCCACCCACCTGTAGGAGGCCACCACGAGGGCGCTGCAGGCAGCGGCGGCGGCGGAGATCCGCCGCCGCCCCCTCCGCCGCCCCCTCCGCCAGGTCCTGCAGTGGCCCCGGTCAGAGGCGCCAGCAGCCGAGCCGAATGTGTGCTTCAAGTTGAGGGCGGGACTTTACGGTATTATAGGTCTGGGATATTCACTGCTACTTGCGGGTTCCACGACGATTGCGTCCTCACGCGGACCGTGAAAAAGACTAGGAAGAGAAGCGTGCTCAGTGGCCAGATGCGCACCGTCGGTCGGCCAGGCGGGTTCCTCGGCGCATGGTTGCAAGGCGCAAGGCAGCCATGTATCGTGGGCAAGGCTTCGCATGTTGATCCAGACTTTCAGGCCACACTCGGGTGGGAGATTCGGAACGAGATTAGAAATTGCATCAAGTCCACCTCGGACGGCCTCCGACTACTAGAGAAAGAGAGAGAGAGAGAGAGAGAACGACGACGGTGAGCTTAGCGAGGCCGAGTCTGTTGGAGGTTATGTCAGCAGAATCAACGGCTAGCTATTTATATATATATATATATATATATATATTCCTCTAAGATCTAAGCGCACGCCCAGAACCTCTCAGAGAGCCAACCCACTACCAGGCCGACGGAGACAGCCGAAAGGCTATAAATAACTAGGTTGGCATCAGCTTTGCACTCATTTTCACGATGGTCATCTGAACAACCGCACTGTTCCGTCCAAAGAGCTCCTTGTCACGAATGGATTAGTACTCTTTGCCACCGAGCTCGGCACTCCCCTCTATAAAGGGTGGTACGCGGGCGGGTGACTTGAGCACAGACAGCAACGGGCGAGCCGAACGATAGCAGAGGAAAAAACAATAATATTTCACATTCCTCTAAGATCTAAGCGCACGCCCAGAACCTCTCAGAGAGCCAACCCACTACCAGGCCGACGGAGACAGCCGAAAGGCTATAAATAACTAGGTTGGCATCAGCTTTGCACTCATTTTCACGATGGTCATCTGAACAACCGCACTGTTCCGTCCAAAGAGCTCCTTGTCACGAATGGATTAGTACTCTTTGCCACCGAGCTCGGCACTCCCATACAGTCGCCCATATGGGTACTCTGGGTCAAGGACACGATGAAAGGGTGGTACGTGGGCGGGTAGATAGAACGCTTCAGCGCCTCTTCAGGTAGCTCAGCAACTTGTCTGGAAACGACTGGGCTGAGCGGTTCATCCTCGAGATCTGGACGCGGTCGAGTTTGTTGTGCTGCTTCAACAATTTGGCGTGGCGCTCGTACCTGGTCACACTCTTCTTGGCCGCCCAACGGCCGCGCCGGCGCACCTGCTCAAGGTTCCGATGCTTGTGGTAGATGTCGTGGGACGGGGCGGTGTGCCTGACGGTGTGAGGCGTCACGTTGAGCTTGGTATAGTTGAGGGCCTTCGACGCTGCCTTGAAGTCGTGCTCGTACTTTGCCAAGGTCAAGCTGCGAAACAGAGGAGCACGAGGATCTGCTGGCCTGCTGCGGCCGCCGGATGCCTGCGCCGCGCGCTGAACCAGCGCGGCAGCCACCTTCGGAGCCCACGGCCGCGAGGGACTGCCCAGCACCACGGAGTCGTCGACCTGGCCGGTCTTGGTGACGAAGCCAAGCTCAGCGGGGGCGAAGACGACGCCCCAGTCCCGCGAAGCCGTGCCGCGGACACCTGGGACAGGCGGCAGCATGTTGCCTACCATCAGCTCGACGCTCTCGGACGGGCGCCCGTAGTCGTCCAGCTGAAGGGCCAAGCACGCCGCGCTCTCACCGCGGCCGTTGTCCAGCATCCACGTGCCCATGTCCAGCAGCACCTCCTGGGGCGCAGGGTCCTTCACCACCTCGCGGGACCGCTTGGCCCAGCCGGCGATCGCCCTCTCGACGTCGCTGAGGCGCTCCCGCTCCTGCTTGTAGTTGTTGGACTTCAGCAACAGGTACCCGAAGAAGACGGCGCGACCGACGCTCGGCCCATAGCCCTCCTGGAACTTGCTGAAGAAATACTCCTTCATCGTCGTCGCCAGCGAGAGGGATCCGACGGGGCGGCTCTGCTGCTCGGCCCAGTCGTAGAACTTCTCCAGCTCGCGGCGGTAGATGTCCTTCGCCTTGTCGCCAGCCGTGCTCTCCTGGAGGAAGCGATCGGGAGGCGCAGCAGCTCTAGCGGCCACCGCCTGCCTCCTCAGTGCCTTCTGCCTCCGCGGCCCAGAGCGGGCGGTGGCGGCCAAACCGTAGCCTGTGGTCGCGGATGTAGTCCGTCGCTCGGGCGGGGACTTCAGAATCGCTCCCTTCACCACTCCGCGGAGGCGCTCCCTGGACGGCTGTATCACGTCGCCGTCCGACAAGCGAGGCAAGATCTTCATCCCACTGGTTGACAAAACTTGGCTGTGAGCCGCACGCAGCGGCTGGTGCAATCTGAAAAATGAGAGAGGCCCATCTCGAGCACAATGATAACGGATAGGCTCCCGCTGTCTTTGTTTTACACTGTGACCGCCAGACTCCATCTGCTCCCAAGACTCGCTCCTGCCCTTCAAGGACGCGATGCACATGTCCCCCAGAACACTTAGCTTCAAGCCCACGCAGGGCCTGGACATTGGTGAGCACTGTGGTGGGCTTCTTGTGCAGGACCTCATACTGGCACATGTGGAAGGAGACCTTGAAGACCTCGGGGAGCCCCATGAGGTCCACGACGGGCTTGAACTCCCAGAGACCTGACGACGAGGGGTTCTCCAGGCTCCAGAGGACCCCGCATCTAGATGCCAAGACGCAGAGACGCAGATCTCCGAGGTGAAGAGAGCCAGCTCCACCGCCACCGCCTCCTTAGCGTAAGCCTTCCCAAGATTAGACACCCCTCGCCTCGCCACTGACCAGACCGTACATGGGGTACCCAAGTGGATATACCATATAAGGCCCGAGAGGATCCAGGACTTGATGAGGCTCTGAGTGCTTTTCCTGGTGAGGTCGAACCTCGCACCACGCTCCAGTTCGAACGGCGGCCCGACCCGCAGCCCGCGGGACCGGAGAGCACAAGTGAGGCCCGCTTCGCCGGCAAAGAGCTCGAGAGCCACGGTCTCCTGTACTGGAAAAGGCGCTCGGAAGTGTCGTCCACCGCCGAGCCGAGGGACCGAAGAAGAGGCTGGGGGAGTGTCGGAACGCGTGGTACATGATGCGGTATCTTCTGAAACTCCGACTGGGCCGACAGTCGACCCTCCCCCAGTCTCGTGCAGGCGCGAACCGGCATCGGCGACATTGCGCTTGCTCTCAACGTGCCGTGAGTGCCAGCGGATCCGAGCAGCGATCTGGTAACTAGCCGCCCGCCTCGCCAGCGCATTGAGGGCCCACGACTTCGCGCGGCCCTTCTCGAAGGCACAGATCGAGACCAGGTTGTCCCCGATAGAGGCGACCCGCTTCCCGTGGTTGTGGCGGCTGCGCGTCGCTCGGCGAAGGCCGAAGAGGGACACGCGGCCTTCCTTGACATTGATGTGCTCCTCTGTCCAGCGCCAGCGCCCGACTCGAAGGTGCCTCCACCTTCGGACATCATCCCAGCAGCGGTCGATCGGGGGCACGGCGCTCGGGACCTCGACCTCCTCCTGCCTGGGCCGCGGCCGCGGATCCCGTGAGCGGCGCCCGACTCGAGGCCGGGAAAAAGGCCGCTCCTGGGCAGCTGCCTCCAGCGAGCGCCCATACTGCGTCTGCGGGCCGATGGCACAGGGTCGAGACCCTCGCACAGCAACGTCAGCATAGGCACCCTCAGGAAACTCCCACGACCCTCCAGGCGCGAGGCGGCCCCCCGCGTACTCGACCCACTCTGGACGAAGCAGCCCGACCTCGGGCAGCGTGTCGACGAGCCTGAACCGCCATCTCTCACGATAGCGGGTGAGGTCACGAAGCTCCGAGCTCGTCGCAGTGGTCGACAGCAAAGCGTACCCAAAGCTCGAGGAGTCGGAGCAGTACACCTCGTGGCTGAAGTCGGCCCCCAGGTCGTACTCGGACAGAAACAGCAGCCCCTGCACGAGCCGCATCTCATTCTTGATGGCCGGCGTGAGGCGGACGCGCCTCCCGCGCGCCGCCGCGACGAAGGGGTAGACCGCCTGCAAGCACGCCAAAGCCGGCCGAGACAGACTGAACAGGTTGACGACGTGCCCCAGCCAGATCTCCATGACGTTGCCGTGGATCCAGCGGCGTCGCCGAAGGGCGCGAGTGGCCAGGTAGACGCGCCAGGCGCGTCGCGGCACGTGGCGCAGGCACCTCCGCTTCCCGTCGAAGACCACTCCGAGGCTCTCGAAGACCACGCCGACCTCGGAGTCGACGTGGGTGCCGATGTGCGCCTCCTCCGCCGCGCGCCTGAACCTCTGGACCGAGTCGAGCGCGGTCTGGCGGTCGCCGGCGAGCGTGGTGAAGTTGTCCACGTACACGCCCGACACGGCCTGCCCCGCCCGCAGCACTGGGGCCGGCGTCCGCTCGCGTACCAGCGAGCGAGGGCACACTGCGCTCTTGGAGGCCAGGTAGGAGACGGCCTCGTTCGCGAAGTGCAACGCCCACGCCCACCCCATGGCCATGCCGTGGAAGACAGGGTAGACCACCTCAGAAGGCTCGACCGCCACTCGTCGACCCAGATCATCGTCATAGACCTGGGCAACTCCCCAGGCGCCCGCGGCCCGCGGGAGGTCGATCCCGAACCAGGACCCCAGCTCCTCGACCAGCATCTGGTAGAAGCAGTCGTCGACGTCGCTGGTGCCGCCCCAGATCTCCGCGATGCCGCCGAAGCCCCCGAGGTCCCGCAACGCGGTGTCCGAGAGGTCCAGCTCGCAGAAGCCGCCGACCGAACCCAGCCGTGTCTTCGGTGGCGTCTTGTGGCAGCGGTTCGCCTGTCGGGCGTCGATGATGAGCCTGATCCACGCGGGGTCTTTCTTCTTGACGAAAAAGATGCCGACCTTCGCCTTGAGCTTCTTGCGGAAGCCGATGAGGTTGGCGTCCCTGAGGCGGCCCACGAGCTCGAAGAGGCTGTCGTGGTCCCGCGCCAGCTTCGGGTCCCAATACGGCCTGGGAAAGTCCTGGGCCGCCTGAGCTTCCAGTATCTGCTCTGCATCGCGCTCCACGCAATGCTTATAGTGCTTGATGAGGCCCGCCGTCTCGGGCGGCAAGAGCGTCTTTGCGTCCTTCGCCACGGTACCCGAGCGGCAGATCTTGAGCTTCGAGATGTCGTACTCAGCGAGGTTCTTCGGCTCCTGCGAGTACAGGTCCCTGGACGCAAGGAGCTCCGCGAGGGCTCCGTCCTCGTCCAGGTCTCGAGGCGGCGGGCCGTACGCCTTGACGCGCCGAGCGACGTGCTGCAGGACGTCGCATTGCAAGGGCGTCCCCCGCACACCTCCGAATCGTCGCGTACTTGAGACGCTCGAGAAAGAAGTAGTTGCGGCAGCGAGCTGGTTGAGTGATCTAACCGCTTCACACTCTCGCTGATGCCGATGGAGCTGCTCACGCCGACGCTGCTGAACATATCGAGGAGCGCCAGGAGAAGCCAAGCTCGGAGCTGCCGGCGACGGAAGCGGGAAGATCTCGCCATGTCGCCTCTGGCTGCAGAGTCGCCGCCGAACGCCAGCGCCTCCACGGTCAAAACTGTCGGCGGGGACGGACATGCTGAAGAGCCGCCCCAGCCAAAAGGGAACTGACCACTGGGGTCAGTTCCCCGCCTGCTTGTCGTCCCCCTTCGGCCCCCCCTTCTTTGGAGGCTTCTTCGGGGGGGGATCGTCGCCACCTTTGCCACTCTTGTAACGCTTGTCCTCATTGAGCCGCTCCTCACGAAGAAGACGAGACTGCTTGAGGGTCTGCGCACGCTCTCCCTGCTTCTTGTAGATCCAGCCGCGGAAGCCCGCGCTGGCCGCCGCACCGCTCTCTGTAGTCGGGCCGCCCATGACCAGGTCCAGGCCGGCGTAGTCGGGATGTTTCGCGTTCCTCTCGACCGCCATCTCGATTTGGATCTGCCTGCGCACCAACTGCTCGAAGCACGCCAGGTTGGGTATGTTGAGCTGGTCCACCTGGTGGGCCAGCCGCAGGACCTCGGTGTTGTTGCGGTGCTCGTGAAGCGCCGCCGTACCGTCGCCAACACCACTGTCCTGCCTCCACTCGCTCTCGTACACCACCATCGAGCCAGGCCCGTCGCGCATCGACTCCAGGTACTCCTTGGCCGCCCTAGGCGGCGGGAAAGGCCAGTCGTCGAACGTCTCCTCCGTGAAGAGGTCGACCGCATCCGAGAGGGCCAAGTTCCGCTTCCCCCTCTTCCGATGCAAGCCGAGGATCCTCGAGTCGCCCTCCGAAGACTCTCGCTTCTCCTTCCAGTCGTCGACCTTGTCGTCCCTGACTCGCTCCGCGAATCGCTTGGCACCGAGCCAGTCCACGACACCGAGGTTCCCGAGACTGACGAACCTCTGTGCGTCCGCCAGCACCTCCTCGGGGACCTCCTTGCCGAAGTGCTCGTCGTCGACCTGGTACACGACCCACTTGTGGACCTCGACGTCGTCGAACTCACCGTCCCCCAAGATCGCTGCCTGCACCTTCGCCTGGCCCCTGAACTCCTCCATCTGGGCGGCCGAGACCGCGTCGTCGTCGAACACGTACGAGGCGGCCGCCACGTTGGCCGGGAAGGCCGCCCTCCTCGAAAGCACCTTGTGCCTCTGGTCGTTGAGATCGTGGATCTGCAGCTGCAAGTCGGGAGTGAGGCACACCCACCGTCCGCCGCTAATGCGATGCAACAGCACACGATGATGCCACACCAGCCCATTCGGATCATCTGGGTAATGAACCAACACCTGCGCACACCGTGTGTCAAGCGTGGGCATCCCTCAGCTGCGCCGGTGTGGTAGGCCCCGCACCGGCAGGCCGCCCCCCAGCTTCGAGAAAGCCGGGCCCCGTCCCCGCTGCCGTCGCCGCGCGCGGCCTCGCCGCCTCGGCTGGGCGCCGCCACGGGGCGCCGACGAGCGCGCCCAGCAGGAAGCCCGTGAAGCCCCCAGCCAAGGCGCTGGCGAGCGCGATGCCCGCGCCCGCCCAGAGGAGCGGCCCCAGCCCGCTCAGGCCGGCCGGCTCCGGGCACGAGCAGTCCCCGCACTGCAAGCCGGGGCAAGCCGGCAGCACCACGTGCGGGCACTCCAGCGAGGGGCACGCAGGGCACGTGCTCGCCGCCAGGGACGTCCGCAGGTGAAAGGCCGCGGGCAGCAGGTCGCGGGCGAGGCCTAAGAGGTCGGCCCAGGTGAGCATGAACCCCTGATATGACTTGAGCACAGACAGCAACGGGCGAGCCGAACGATAGCAGAGGAAAAAACAATAATATTTCACATATATATATACGTGCGCAGGTGACATGGGGGTGCGCGGGGGCTTGCTCTGTTGTGGCGCGCGCGGTGCGCAGTTGCATTGCATGGCATGTCTCGCGCGTGTGTGCATCGCGGGGTGGAGTCGGTCGTGTTCGTCGTTGTCGGTGTCGGCGGCTGCAGTGCGTTTCCTCTCCCTTCCCGCATGCGAGTGATTGCTTCATGCACAATTGGGCTTGTGACATGTGGTGTCAGTGGCGGTGAGGTTTCCGTTGGCTTGGGGGGCCCTCGCATCCGTCTCGCAAAGTTCTTTCTTCGCCACAGCATAGTTTCTTTGTCCGCGTGGGCCACCGCGTGCGTCCGATGCGCCGCGCATTGAGCTGTCCCGCGTGAGACGCCGCATGCAGCCGAGCAGGGCTCGGGCGCGGTTGGGGGGCGGGCCAGAGGGCGATCTGATCAGGTAAGTGCGCGCACGGCCATGTGGCCGTTCCGTGCCGACGGCGCCGCAGTTGTCACGATTGGCCAGGCGTGATTTCGCACGGCGCGGGGCGCGCGTTTGGGGTGCCTGGTCTCGCCGATAACCCGCGCCACGCGGCATGCCGTCGCGGGGGGCATTGGTCATGGGGGGGATTGGCGCTCGCTGGGGTACAACAACTAAGGCTACAAGGCCCCAGGTTGGCCCATCATCTGAAACGCATGCGTTAGTTGCTCTGTCCGCGCCAGGGCCAGCTCAGATCGGCTTGTATGGTTGCTGCTTGTTATATGTGTTTTCTGGCGGGGGGCCCGCGTGATCTTGTCTTCGCGCTCGGTCGGGGCGAACTGTCAGTAGCCATAGGGGGTTGTGGTCGTCCGCCCGACCGACTTTCAGAGGCGTGAGGGTAGGTGAATGTATGAGGTCGCGTTGCACGGCCAACTTGCAGCACTCCATCAGTTGACGGTGGGCGGTGGATGTTCGGGGTTCGGGGGTGGGGTGCTCGATCGCGGTCGTTGGTTGTTGTTTCCGTTGCCGATTTGCAGGGCCGAAGCCGAAGCCGATGCGCTTTCGGTTGTGTGGGGGGGTTGGTTTTGCCGTCAAGCGGGGGCCGCAGTTTTCGGCCGCCAGATTGCGTTTGCATTGTTTTGGGCCAGCATCGCCAGGACGACGCGCGCGCCAGCTTACATTGCTTTGCATGTCCAGCGGGCTCTCCGTTTCAACATCTGCTCTCCTTGCCTTAGCTGTCAGATTCGAAAGCGACGGCGGGCTTGGGGAGGTGCCGCAACAGCGGTTGCGCGGCCGCTGGCTGCGCCGACTGGAAGGTCACGGCAGACGCAGGCCCGCTGGGGGGGGGGGGGGCGGCCGTCGGTGTGGCACGCGTGTGACTTACCATTGCGATGGCAATGCTATCCGTATCATATGTGTTTGTCTGGTTGCTCATGCTCGTGTACGTTCTCATCTACTGGTGTCGATGCGCAGTGTGCTGCCCGTGCTGCCCTTGCTGTTGCGTTGCTGGCGATGTCGGCCCCCATTGTTGCCATTGTGTTTGTCCCGTGTCGCGCCAGTGGCCCGCTCGCCCGTCCATTATCGTCGGGCAGCCCCTTTTCCTGCGCAGCCCTCGCCCCCTAGCCGATCGCCCTCCCCCTGGCGAAGCGCATCTTCTGTTGTTTCTGCAGGTGTTGGGGCGCAGGGGGGCAGTTGCGGAACCCTTCGGTGCCACGGTGCAGCCATATCTGATTATGCGTTATGCCATAACCGTTATGCATTGGCCCAGGCCGAGCCACCGAAACGTGCGTTCACCGCTGGTAGTCGCATAATGCGAAGGGCCATGTGTTCGTAACTGGGTCGATCGGGTTTGCGCGTTCGCGCGGGGGCCAGCCCGTGTCCCTGTGCTGGTTTGCACGGCTTCCAGTCCTGCGTCTGCGTTGGCCAGTCCCTCTTGCCGCCGACTCTGCCCTTCGCCCGACCTCCATCCAGCCCGATGCTTACCGTCGCTGTTTAGGCTCAAGCCTTCGAGTGCCATTGGCACGGGCATATTGCGGTCGAGCAGGGCCGCGCATCCTTCCACCCAGTCGAGGCAGACGGGCGCACCGCTATTTTCGGAGGCCGAATGCTCGCGTTATTTCGGGATCGGGCTTGGCGGCCCGAACCCGATTTACCTTGGGCAGTCGGCCTGCGCAGATGGTGCCGATGCCGTCATCGCCCGTTCCTGGCGCGACCCGAGCCCGCTCGCGCTCGCCTCGCGCGGCGGCGGCGGCGTTCCCCAGCGAGGGCAGCGGCGCCGCCGTGCCAGGGCCTGGCCCGATCCTCCCGCGGCTGCGGGCGACGGCCGACGGCGTTCGCGCACGTGCAGGTGGCCAGCCTCGCGGTGTCCACGGCGAGCGGCTGGCGTCGCTTACGGAGGCTGGCAGGGGTCACATGGGCGGATCTGGCGTCTTTTTACGCTATGACCCCCCGTTCGCCCCCCCTCCTCTTGCACTCGATCAGCCCCATCTCCACCGCTACCACCTCCCGCCCCTCCTGGGATGGCGGAGGAGTGGGAGGTGGTAGCGGTGGAGATGGGGCTGATCGAGTGCATCAGCAGCCCCAGGCGTTTCGCTGCATCGGCGTCCTCGAGGCGAAGCACGCGCTCTTGGCGGGGAAGGTGATCGCGCAGAGGGGGATGATCTCGTCGCTGCGGTTCGAGATCGGGCAGCTCCAGCGCAAGCTCGAGGAGGGCGAGGGGTCAGATCTCGGACCAGGCGAAGAAGATGATGAAGAAGAAGAGCTGGTCGGCGATGGCCCCGCGTCGCAGGTCGCGGCGGCTGGCGCGCAGCAGCAGGGTGAGAACAGCGGCTCGGACTAGGCCGAGTGGTTCGGCCCCGCGCGCGGCGCTCCGCGCTCGACGCCGCTCGGCGGGCTCGGCGCTTGAAACGCAAGCGTTTGGCGATCGTGTGTTGCTGTGCTGTTGTTCCCCAAGCAGCGCGTGCACTCATGAGGACTTGCTCTCCTCTCAAGGGGCCTCGCGTGGATTCGCGGCCCCGCGGGCCGCGGGGTAACTAAACATCTGGATGCATGGTTTTTACAATTCTTGGTATGGTAGCACTGGGTGTTCTATAACATGGGCAGGTAGAGTTGTTCGGTGGCTGGTGGGAAGCGGGTGCCCCGTGCATGTTTGTTTGGCCAATCGGCCATTCATTGCACTTTGGCGGCGTTCGCACGGATACGTCTTCTTGTTTGTTATGGTGCATGGGCCGTGGCATTCATCGTGTTGAGCTGTTTTGCGTGGCGTGGTCTTGTTTTGCGTTGCGTTGCTTTGCGTGGTTGGCATTGCTTCGGGTTGTCACGCATTGCATCGCATTGCCTTTCCTGGCCACGCAATGATACGCATTGGTTGCACTGCTTTGCACTGTTGTGCGTTACGGCCAACTGTGGTGGCTCGCTTTGCGTTCCCACGTGGGCGCCATACCGCATTGCAACCCGATGTTCGTACACCGCAACTTTTGCCACGCCAATGCGTGTATTGCACCGCGCACATAGCTTCAAACATTTACAGGTTGCCCATTACAGGCTGTAATACATAGCGCATAGCACATCTTACACCACGTGGGATGCTAGACACCACTGTTCGGGTGCAGAGCTAGTCAACATTGCTGGTGATGTTGAGCTTGTGATTGCCATCGACTGCGGCCCCTTTCTGTATCCTTTCGCCCCCCTGCCCCCGCGACCCCCCCCCCCTCGCCTAAACTCACTCGATATGCCTTTGGCGGGCACTTCCTTTCTTGACCCTCGCTGGTGCCACCAATTCAAGGTATGACACTGGGGCGGGATTGGAGGCTTGCGCTCAGGGTGATCGTGGGAGTGTGCTCTTATGTGTTGTGCACTTGTGCCCGACTCAGGGACGCATGGTCCACCACCGTGCGCGTGCGAGTTCGGTGCGTGGTCGATTCGTCTTGTGTTGTTGGCCAGCGCTTCGTTATTTTGTAGCTTTCGCCAGCGCGATCAGTTGGTTCGGTGCGACGCACACTCGGAACTAATATCAGTCGGCGTTCGCAGCGGACGCGCTCGATCCAATATGGTTGGCCTTGTGCGCCTTCGCGCACGTATCTAGCATATGCAGCTGCCCTCTCATGCCACAGCCAGTCTTAATGATGTAGGATGGGAGGGGAGGCGCATCGTGGCGGCGTTCGCCGTCGGCGCGGCGGTCTGCTGGCTGCTGGGCCGCGGGCATGCTGCTGCGCCAGGCTTGCGCATGGGGCAGGGGGTTGCCATTCATCTGGTCTCGTATCTAGTCAACTGCTCGACCTTCTGCCATCCATGTTTATGCTCACTGCGGCCTGCTCCATCTACTGCCTGCTCCTGCTGGTATCCTGGCTGCCGCAGTCGGCCGTCCATGCATGGATCGGCCCTCTGCACGTGTGTCGCCCTGCTGCTGGGGACCCAGCAATCCTTTCACCCCTGTGTCCTGGTCCTAGCAGAGTTCAATGTTGCTTGCGCGGGGGTGGTATTGGGGAGGTGCTGCCGCGCTGCTGGGGCGTCGTCTTCGGCGCCGTCGGCGGCCGCGCCCAGCTGCCGCGGGCGGCGCCTTTCCTTTGTTTTGATGCGGGTGAGGGCAGATGGATGAGCAGGGCAACCGAATGGTTTCATGATATGACGCTGTTGATCCTCCTCCATCTCGCCCTCCACCTCTTCTGATGATCGTTTGCCCTGTTCCTTTCTTCCTCTGTCCTGCGCAGATCCACTCCTCCCCCATCAGTCCCCCCGACCTCCCTTGTTAACCAGCCGCTCGCACCCCGACCGATGTCATCCTTACCATCCCCGCCACTCCTCCTCCACGCATCCCCCCCCGCCCCCGTGGGCAGGCGGGCGCGTGCCTGGATTCTTGCGGACCGTGCCAGTGACAGCATGAGCTTTGGTTGTCGGTGCAGCCCAGTCTGGTTTCCACGCCGCATGCGTCGTCAGAGTATGTTCCCGACGTCCTAGCGTGGTGATGGGGTGGCGGCTGCCACTGAAGCAACTGTCCTTCTTTGCGCCCCCGAGGCGGTCTGGCGCCGTGGACCCGACCAACTTGGTGACACGCCGTGGGTCGCAAGACCTACTTTGTCGAGCGTGGCGCTCGAAAAAGTAACCCTCAAAGTGTGCACCCTCGGTCGGTCGCGATTGCCAAATGTAGGTCGTGGTCTTCGAAGTAACGTTCAAAGTAACTCACGAGTAACTTTTGCACATCGCAGTAACCCCAACCGTGGTCGATAAGTAACATGAATGTGGCCATCATATCTTCACCGCACGCCCAACAGTAGCACACAAGTAACACAAAAGTAACTCAAAAGTAACTTTAAAGCAACTCAGCCGCAATGAATGTAACAAAAAATAACTCGCATGTAACTTTGGTGGATGTCATCGGCCGCTGTTGATCGCCATCTGGTGCATTGATCTGGCCAACGTGCGCTGGCGTTGTGTTGCGCGTGCTTCAGTATACGTGGGCGTTCACTTGAGTGAAACGAGTTGCATCAGTGCAGCATTTACACTACCATGCGTAAGCAACAGCGCATAGGGTTGTCGCCATGGGCTGTACTCACTGCGTGGAGGCGGCCAGAACTTCTGCATGCGTGCGAGAGCAGCTGCGTCTTGGCGGCGACATTGACACCCTGACGAAGACGGCTGCATCTCGGAGAGGGCAGCTGACTCGCTGCGAGGACAGCTGCCTCGCGGGGAGGGCAGCTGCCTCGCGGCGGTGACATGCGCCTTGATGGGGCAGGCTGTATTCTCGCGAGGCAGCTGCATCCTGGCTGCGAGAGCAACTCGCCTCGCGCCCTAAGTTCACCTCCACCACTCACCCATCGCCGCGCGCATTAAGCCCCCCCCCCCCCCCGCGCCCGCCGCCCGTGTCGCGCGCCCTAAGCACCCCCTTGCCCCCCCCTTCTCCCTCTGCAGCGCTCTCCGCGCACCATCGGCGACGTTGCCTAGCGCGGCTTGCGTAATCCCATCCGGGCGCCCTGAGCACCGATGTACTTGGCTTCCCGTCTGTTCTCACACCCCGCTGCCGCGGGGGGGAGGGGGGGGGGCGCTGGAGTTCGCATTTCACCGAGCACGTGGCGGTGGCTGAAGGGGGCTGGTGGGAATTCATTGCGCCGCATTCTTCCATCAGTCTGGGCGAATGGCGGGGGCGGGCGGCGCGGGCGGGGGGGGGGGGGCAGCCTTTGCCAGCGACCACGCGGGACCATTGTTTGTCCAAGCGCGGTTGTGCGCGCTTGCAGGTTGGCCCGTGGGGGCGCCCCGCCAGGGCAGCCTGTGCGCCCGCCCCGCCGCGCGGGCGGGCGCCTTGGAACTCTCGAAGTCGGCCGCCCGCACCGTTGAGCAACTGCCGCCAGCGCGCCATTCCAGCCTTCCCGTCGTTCCCACGCGCGAGGCGCTGCGGGGGCCGATTTGCAGCCGCGGCCGCCCAGCGCGTTCGCGGCGCGGCAGAGCGGCGCCGCGCGGGCGAATGAGCGAGCGCCGCCCGAGGGGCTGCGCGCCATTCTCGTCATATCTGCGCGTTTGGTTGGAGGGATTGCCAAGGTGGGCGGTCGATGCTGGGGCGGGCGCGCGATGGGCGCGGGCAACGTGCTAGGGGTGGGCGGGGGGGGGGGGGGCGCCCGTCGGTGGCGCTTGCGGGCGGGCCATGGGGTCGGCTGCAACGTTTCCATGAGGGGAACGAACGCGGGCGCGCGCGTTCGGGGCGCGACCTCGCGCTGAGGCGCGCAGCGGCCGCGGCGTGGGCGCGCCGTGGCCGCGGACATACCAGCGGCCCCGAGCGGCGCGACCCCGCCAGTTCGTAGGGCGGCGCGTGACAAATTGACGGGGCGTGCCCCCGAGGCGATTAGCGCGGCGCGGCGGCGCAATTTGGGTCGGCCCGAGGCAGATGGAGTCGGTGAGCTCGCAACGCCACGCAACAACAAGATTGCGCGGGTTTCGCGCCGCTTCGCGCGTGGTGGCGCGGAGCAGCGGGCTGGGCAGACGGGGCGCGTCGTGGCAGCGACGTCGGCGGGCGTTGTTTTGGTGCGCGCACTGCCCCAGCTGCGCGATGGGCTTTGCGCGGCCGCGCGCGGCGCCCGCGGCCGAAGTCGCGCGGCAGGCGTTCGATTGAGAATCCGTCAGTGGACGGCGCTGGTTGCGGCGAGTGCGAGCCCCTCCGCCGCGCCCGCCATCAGTCCCCCCCCCACCGCGCGCGGCTGGGCGCGGTTGCTGGGAGCGGCGGCTGCGACTGCGGCGGGGGCGACGAGGGCGGGCGGGGGAGTGCGTGGGTGCGTGTGTGTGTGTGTGTGTGTGTGTGTGTGTGTGTGTGTGTGTGTGTGTGTGTGTGTGTGTGGTGTGTGGTGTGTGTGTGTGTGTGTGTGTGTGTGTGTGTGTGTGTGTGTGTGTGCGTGTGTGTGTGTGTGTGTGTGTGTGTGTGTGTGTGTGTGTGTTGTGTGTGTGTGTGTGTGTGTGTGTGTGTGTGTGTGTGTGTGTGTGTGGGTGTGTGTGTGTGTGTGCGTGTGTTGTGTGTGTGTGTGTGGTGTGTGTGTGTGTGTGTGTGTGTGTGTGTGTGTGTGTGTGTGTGTGTGTGGTGTGTGTGTGTGATGTGTGTGTGTTGTGTGGCGTGTGGTGTGTGTGTGTGTGTGTGTGTGTGTGTGTGTGTGTGTGTGTGTGTGTGTGTGTGTGTGTGTGTGTGTGTGTGTGTGTGTGTGTGGTGTTGTGTGTGGTGTGTGTGTGTGTGTGTGTGTGTGTGTGTGTGTGTGTGTGTGTGTGTGGTGTGTGTGTGAGGGGGGGGGGGGGGGTGGGGGGGGCGACGGAGAGGGGCGGGCGCGGGGGGGGGCGACCAGGGCGAGCATGCGAACGGAGTGAGGGGGTGGGGTGGAGGGGCGCGCTGTGGGGGAGTTGGTGGACGAGGGGGTGGGGGATGGGCGAGGAGGGGTGGGTGGGCTGTGGAGGGCTGCGATGATGATGGGGGTGACAGGCTTGAGCGATCGGAGTCGGCGCACACAGCGGCCGTCGGCGATCGCCGCGCATGTCGGCGTGCCTCGGGGGCGATGGCTACATCGGTGCCCAAAGGTGCAGGGGGTCGCCCGAAACATCGCTGCGAATGGCGAAGGGGCCCGCAGCCTGGAGGCGCGGGCGGATCGCTGATGCTGCGACCAATGAGCGGCTGAAGGTGGCTCCAACATCGCGGTGGGTGCGTCGGCGACTCGGTGGGTGGCTTGCCACTTTGGGCTTGGCGGCGTGCTGCTCGGGCATTGTTGCGGCCACTGGCGGGTAGCGCGGGCTCGGGGGCTTGCTGGGCCATGAGCCACTTCTGGGCGCTGTACACCGCTGCCGAATCCAAATTTGGTGGGCGCCCGTTCGTTTTTCGGTTTCTCCTTGCCGCGCCAGGGCGCGGTCCTCCTGGGCACATCGGCGCTGTGGGGGCAGATCCAGCTGGCGCCCGCGGGCCATGCAGGAAAACGCAATTGTGGGCGCAGCTCAGCGCGGGCGCTGGCTTTTTTCGCAGTCCCCTTGCACCTTTCCAGATGCCCCACCTCCCCCCCCCCCCTTCCCCCCACACGCACCGCTTCGCAGCGGGCGCGCGCGTTTCGCTCGGCGTGGAGCTGGGGGCCTCAGGCGGGGTGCGATCGGGCGGCGTCGGGGTGCCGATTTCGGACAGTGGGGCTGTCGTTGTGTGAAAAGACCAGGTCCTCTGCCACGGCGCTATTCTGCGTGCACCGCAGTTCCTCCAATCCTTGCTTGCAGCGGTTCGCTGGTCCGCGCTGGGGCCGCCGTGGGCAAGACGCGCGGCCGCGCGCGGGAACAGGTGCCGCGTGGCCGTCGGCCTAGCGCGCAGCGTGGCCGACGCAATCAAGTGGAACACGACGACTGTGACAGCGGCGGCCGCCTCGGGTTGCGACGCAACAGTTCAGCAATGTCGCCGATAGCGTTGGGCCCAGAGAGGTCGAACCCGCGGCGCGCGACGAGGGTTTGGAAAGCGTTGCATGCGATCTGTGCAGTGTTGCGTGGAGGCAGCATGCACCTTCCAGTGTTCGCAGAAGAAGCTCGGGGATGCGGGCCAGCGCGCGCATGGTCAGGCCGCAGCCCTCGGGGCCGCCACCGCCGCGCAACGCCGTCGGGGCCGACGAGTATGGGGCTGCGAATAAGACGTTCGTTCGAGCGAGCTCGCCAGCGCAGCCGAACAACGCCCATCCTTTTCCCAGCTGTGTTTGGGCGCGAACCAGTTTGGCCAGGGCCTAGACAGGCCCGCCCCAGCCCAGCCAGCACGACGCCGCCTGGCCTTGGGCCGCCGCTGCTGGCTGGGCGCGCGGGCTGGCGGCGCCCGCAATGGCTCGGCAGAACGACGGCAGCGCCGCGCAGGGCGATGGCGGCGGGGGCAGCGCTCCGCGGGTGCGCGCTGCTGCAGGATTGGCACGCGCGAGCGCGGGAAGGACGTGCTGCCCGTGCGTCGCGGATTGCGTGCTTTGCGGCGCCGCGCCATCGGTCGACGGTGCTGGTGCCGCAGCCCGCGCGGGCCATTTGCGGCGCCGCGCGCGCCCCGTTTGCGCCTGGGCATGGCGAGGCCAGCAGCGCCCCGTGCGTTTCTTGGGATCGCGCGCGCGATCGCGCAGGAGAGCGGGGAGGGGGGGGGCGACCGCGGCGGGGGCGCTGGGGGCTCGCTGGGGCGCTGGCCCTTTTGGTCGGCCCCCCCTGGAAACCACGAGGGCTTCCAGGCCCGACGCGCGGCGGCTGCCTTCCAGTAGCGCCGCCGAAGGAACGCGCAGCACTGCGAAGAACCCTTGGTTGCTAACACTGTTGCCCCGACAACCAGCAGTGGGCAAGGTCGCGTCGGCGCCCGACAGGCGGCCACGGCCCTCAAGCTACTTTGCGAAAACGTGACAGTCGCACAGGGCAGCTCCTGTCCGTAAAGCTTGATGGGCGCAGAAGCTCGATCGTGGGCAGGGGCGCTTGCCGCCCGCAGCTGCCGCTGCTGCTTGTATTCAGGTGTGTCCCCAGCCCCTCGCCAGTGCCTCCCCAGGGGCGTCGGCAGCTTCTTGGGCTTCTTCGAATTGCACCCCGCCCGTTCCAACATGGCCATGCCCCCCTTCTGCAACATCCAGGGCCCCATGGACCGCGATGAGCATCGCCCCTCGCACCTGCCCCCTTCCACCGCAGCCCCCCCCCTCTCCGCCCGTCGCCCCCTCGCCTGCCCCCCCCGCGCGAGGGGGCTTGCACCGTGGTCGGGGGGGGGGGGGGGGCTGGCTGCGAGGGGAGCAACGCGCGCGCGTTTTGCAGCAAGATGGGCAGCGTTCAATACGCACCGCGCATCTCGAAGCATGCGTGTTCGACCGCGTCATGTCGTTAGCGTTTCTTCCTTTGTGAGAACGATGACGCCGCGGAAAGCCACATGGCAATGTTTCAAGCCAGCGTTGCCGATGGTTGCGCGGTGTGCGTGCGGAAGCGCGCTGCGTTTGCTTTGCGCGCTTTTGTTTTACATTTTTTTTTTTCGGCAACACTTTTCAAGCTGCGTTTCCCAAGCATTGTTTTCCTTCCGCCTGTCCAATACAAACGCGGTGCGCCGATTGCGCCCAGCCCGCAGAATCCACCATGCCGATGTGTTCCGCCATCGTATGCACAAACGTGGCAAGCGACATTCTTTTTCGGGGTTCACGTCGTGCACACCCCCGCCCGCCGATGCTGTTAAGTGTCCGCGGTTTCCGTTACCCCAACGGTGCCAGCTTCGTTGTGCGTTTGTGTTTGTGTTGTTAACGGGTTTATACGTATTGTTTCTTCACTTTTTGTGTAGGGGTTCCCTTGTATGTGTTGCAGGCGAATCCATGATGTATGTGTTTCCCTTGCGTTAGTACATGGTAATACAACAGTGTTGTCGCGCGTCGCACACTTGGTTGGCCCGTGGGTGCACATCATTTTACTTTGGCTTGTGCGATGGGATTACCAGTGCCACTTGTGCGAAGTTGTGCACTGTGACCGATTGTCTGGCCAGAGCCGTGCACGCCCGCACCCCATGCGCAACCAGTATTTAGCTTGACGGTAGGAACTTACGGCTGGCAATCCGTCGACCGATCGGGGGTGCGCGCGCGGGCGCGACCAGGGCGCCGCCGCGGGAGGCTGCGGGGGGGGGGGGGAGGGGCACGGCACGCTGTGCGTTTGTGCGCAGCAGCACACCGTCCAGTTCCCCCAAACAGTGCTTGCACTTACGGGTTCTTCCTGGAATTTGCATCGTAGGTTGTACGTCATGTGTTCTACCGCATGCATTGCACCGCGTGTAATGTTAGAAACAACTGTTTGGTGTCCACGCCACGCAGGCAAACGTATCATGCGCGTGTGCGTGCATGGCTTGCGTGTGCGGGGGCGCGTTGGTTTTTTCATGGTTTGTGCGTAAGCATGGCGTGTGTGAACTTATGGTTGCGGGGTCTGTACGCTGCCGAATGTGGCATGGCTGTCGTGTCGGCCTCAGGGCGCCTACGGTCGGAGTTGCGTCAGTAGCAGGATTGGGCGTGCCACCCGTCTTCTCAGCATCGCGGCCTTTGCACGTTTGTCATTCGTTTGGTTGCAAGGCGGCCCCTCAGGGGGCTGCGATGGGCATGTTTGGCGTCGAGGGGGGGGCCGCGCGTGCCAGAGCGCAACGTTCGCCGCTTTCCTCCGCTCGTCGGGGCAGGCCGCGGCGGCGAGCCTGGGGCAGGGGCAGTCGTCGGAGCCGTCGGCGTTCACTGCGGTTCCTCGGTTTGCCATTGGCGCCGCAGGGGGGGGGGGCAGTAAAGGCGTTATGTGGCATTTGTTGCGTCCGAGCGTCCAGGGGCGGCCCATGGGGCCTAGCGTGGGCGATCTCGGGCAGTTGCAGCCGTGTTGGCGCATGAGTTTCCTGAGTTGCTTCAGGCAGGAGGTTGTGGCACCCAGCGCCTGGCGCAGACACGCCCCCTCGCCATGCCTGGCGGCGAGCCTCCACCCAAGAAGGCCAGGTCTGCCATGGGGCCGCCTCCGCCTCCGCCGAAGCCTCGGCCGACGAAGAGGGCGCCAGCAGGTTCGAAGGCGAAGTCGCCTGCGCCTGGGACGCCTGCCGCCGCCAGCGCGGCCAGCGCCGCGACATCGGCGGCGGGCTCCGTCGTCGGGGTGATCCCTGCCAAGAGGGCGCCGATGAGGAAGGAGCCCGTGGGCGATTCCTGCCAGTGCGGCCTGTGCAAGGCGATGGCCAAGGACATTGGTCGCGTCGAGCCGTCGGCCACCCCCTGCCTCTCACCCACGTCCTCCCGCGCGCCCCCGACGCCGCTCGCGAACCCCCTTCGCGGCCCCCCCTCGCGCGCGGGGTTCGCGAGAGGTCGGGGGCGTGCGGGCGGGCCAGCAGGACGGGAAGCCTTGGGCGCTGAGGAAGCTGCAGAAGAAGACCGCAGGGACCATGGAGGTGGCGATGGGCAACAAGTGCGAGGAGTGCTTCTCCCTGTGGGTTGACGCGTTCAGCCACTTGGAGTGGGGCGACCTCTGCGAGCTGAGCCAGGGCGACGAGGAGATCAAGCAGTCCGTGATCACCGCCAGGAAGGTGTTCAACGAGCACGAGCCGCCGCCGAAGCCCGTCCAGGAGGTCGCCGAGCGCACGGAGCACACGATCGAGTCCAGGAGGTCGTACATCGTCTTGACGGAGTCCGACTTGAGGAAGGCGTTGGGCGCTAGGCGCATCACGAAGGCTGCGACGAGCTCCTTGTATACCGCGGAGGTGCCGAAGGAGGATGAGGATGGCTGGGAGATGGCGTATTGGTTCGTCAACCCGATGGTACCCTACAGGACCGTGGACGTGGCATCGCGGACAGGCGTCTCCCGCGATCACTTCGTCATGGACCGCACGAAGCAGTTGTGGCCCAACCAGGGGCCCGTGATGAGCACCCACAGGACGCAGCTCATGCACAACGAGAAGGGCATCATGAACATCATTACCAAGGACAATATGGGCTACCTGTGGAAGCTGGAGGACTTCTTGCAGTCCAGGCTCGGCGAGAACACCGAGGGCGGCACCGAGGGTCAGGCGGGCGGCGGCGGCGAGGGCGCAGCTGCCGACGGCTCGACAGGCGGCGGCGCATCGGATGATCCTGCAGACGATGATGACGTCGAGCTGGTTGGTTGCGCAGCGCCCCTTCCTGCGCCTCCCGGCCAGAGGGGCATGGCGTTGCCTCCAGGCGGCACCCCGCCGAAGCAGGCCGAACCCCTTCGGCGCGCAGGCTCGGGCGTCGCGGGCTCGGCGAGCTGCGTCGGCGGGTCCCCGAGAGAGTCGGTGTCCCAGTTCGGCGGCGGCATGTCCGAGGACGGGGGCGCGGCGTCCACCGCTGGCTACATGGAGGCTGGCAGTGCAGGCTAGCCGCGATCGTTGTGTCGATAGAATTGTGCATGTATGAAAGCGGGGCTCAGCCCGAGACGCGCGCCGAACTACACATTGATGGTCAATGTGTAGTTCTGGTTAGGTGTAACATGTTTGGCCTTTATTGCCCTGGGGGCCCTGTCCAAACATCAGTATCTCAAAGAAATGCGCAGTTCCCTCGCTCGAGGGAACTGCGCGGTTCGTGGGCTGGCGCCCCAGACACCCGCAGTTATTTCATGTTGGCGACGATGGGGGATGAGCAGTGGTAGGAGGAGGAGGATGAGGAGTGGATAATGGAGGTTGGATGGCAGTGGTGTGATCGAGGGGCCCCGCCTTGCCTGCCAGGCAGCAACACGGTGGAGTACTGGAAGAGCAAGATCGACCTGTCCTTGGTGATGGACGGCCAGGTGGACGGGCGGACCATTAGTGCGTGCAAGAAGGCAGCAGGTAGAAAGATGGCTGCTGATGACGAGGCTGCCAGGCTGGACGCGCAGCTGCTGAACAATTTCATCAAGCTGATCCTCATGGCCCAGGCCCTCCAACCTGCCACCATTCAGGGCATCGAGAAAAGTGAGCTGGCCATCTACCTGGGCAAGATGAAGGATGAGAAGGTCAAGTTTCCTTTGGGCACCAGCGAGAAGCTCTTGCACATGAAGATCGCTGACCAGCAGCAGCTGGGGAATATGATCGGTCTCTTTGATGCCCTGGACCCGTTCACTACTTCAGAGCTGGCCTCAGGTTTCGACCCTGAGAACCCTCGGTTGAGTGACATCGAGCTGCCGATGGGCGCCAAGACGAGGTTGTTGGTTCACATCTCAGTTGATGCGATGCTGCTCCCAATGCTCGCCAAGGGCATGGACTCACGCGCCCAGGTGGAGACCTACTTGAAGTTCTGCATCGATCGGTTCAAGGACGTCGACATCTTGGAGCTCGACGCGAACGCGGGCGCGTGCATATCGGAGTGCCTCGACGCGTGGCAGGCCGTGTACGCCCTCGTGTGCTTGGATCTGGACCCCGAGCTGGAGGATTCTCGGGCCCAGACCACCACCCCACCTAGTTTGCGCTAGTGGCCAGGAGGAGCTTTTCCGCATTCCAGCGTGGTTGTTTCATTTCATCTGCGTTGGTGTTCGGTACTTGCCCCAGGGCCAAACGTCCTCAACCATTGTTTTCGGTCCCTGAAGGTCCTAGTTTTCGTCGGGCGTTCGCGCCCGCGCGGGCTCGAACACGCGCGGCTGCGTTTTTGGAGCTAGGGGCGGGCGTACTTTCAAGTGGCGTTTTTGGTGTGTCCTGCAATTCCTTCGGGCCAGATCAGCGGTCGCTGAACGCAGCCGATACTTACGTCCAGACCCTCGCTGGGTCGTAGCCGCCCCCCCGAAACAAACCACCACGCCGAACTGAACGTTGCTTTGGCCCCGACCCCTGGAGGGGGCCATAGGAGTGCGTGCAGCGCCTCAAGGCCGCCATTGGCAAGACGACCAGGTCGCCCCTGACGGTCGTTGCCGCGGCGGTCGACTCCGACACGTGGTACTCCCAGATGCTGTCCGACTACATCGAGTACGCCCCTGGCTTGCTCAAGTACCACGCGCGCGTCGCCGAGCTGAGCAGTTGGGCCGACACCTTCGAGGCAGGCGCGGACACATACGACACGCTGGCCGAGCACATCAAGGAGGTGTCCATCATGAAAGCCCAATTGCGCCCTCAGTCGGTGAACTTCCTGGACGGTAAGATGGCAGCCGCCCTCGCTGCACAGCACGCCCGCGTCGCTGCCTCTGTTGCGGGGCCGGATA
Source organism: Prorocentrum cordatum (assembly GCA_963575745.1). NCBI lineage: Eukaryota > Dinophyceae > Prorocentrales > Prorocentraceae > Prorocentrum > Prorocentrum cordatum. The sequence goes on along the minus strand of CAUYUJ010021568.1, from coordinate 83,211 downwards.
CGATGCAGAGGTGGAGTGCCGTGCCCGCCGAGGCGTCTGCGTTGCTGCCGCACGACAGGCAGGTGGACGAGTGGAAGACCCAGAGCGCTGCGTCGTTGGCCAAGTTCGACCAGGCTTCCAAGATCGAGGCGATCTGCATGCTGTGCGAGGTGGTCCTCGACGTCGCCACGCGCGGCCCGCAGGCATCCACGTTGGAGCTCGTCGCGTCGAAGATCCAGCCGTTGTTCAACGCAGTGAGTGGCGCATTCATCGAGTGCAGCGCCCTCAAGGATGCCGAGATCGCGACCATCTCAGAGTGCACCATGGCGCTGTCCGAGTCGGTGGCGTACGAGATGACAATGGCCAACGTCGGCTTGCTCAACATGGCTGGCGCGTTGCACGTCCTGGACCTCGCCTCCAAGCTGACCCAGCTCTTGGGTGACCGCGCCAGCCAGACCTTCTACGTCGCCCACTTGCAGAAGACGATCAACATGCTGGACGCATGGGGCATGATGACGCCCCTCGCCGACATGCGCGCGAAGGATGAGCTGGTCGAGGGCATCTCGGCGTTCGCTGAGTTCCCTGCCAAGCTCGAGGCACTCACCCAGACGGCGTCTGAGCTCGCCGAGTTGAGCTTGACAATGCCACCCGCGGCCAGCTACACCGCCGACAGGATCAAGGCCTTCTACGCCGAGAGTTCGGACCGCTTGCGCAGCATCCTGAGCGCCAACCTGGCTGGGACGACTGCTGGCCTCGTGAAGGTGGCCACTTGCCTGGCCGACATGGCCAAGGGCACGCAGCTGGGCGACGGCGACCAGACGATCCCGCGGCAGGAGACGTTCACAGGCAAGAGCTGGGACGAGTTCCTGGCGCACGCCGAGGTGACGCTGCTCACGCTCAACCCCAAGGCGCTCGAGTCTTGCATCGACGAGACGAAGAAGGCGTTGCGGGGGAGAGCGCGAGGGGAGGAAGGAGGCCAGGAGAGGAGGAGGAGGGCCGCGTCTCGAACGGCGGGCCTAGAAGGAGAGGGGAGAAAGAGGAAGGAGAGGAATGAGGCAAGGAGAGGAAGGAGGCACGGAGAGGAAGGGCGCAAGGGGGAAGGAGGCAAGGAGAGGAAGGAAGGAGAAGAGGCGGGAGAGGGAATCAGACGGCAAGGAGAGGCAGGAGGCGAGGAGAGAAGGAGGCAACGAGAGGACGATGGCCGCGTCTCGCCGCTTGCGGCATCGCGAGGCCCTCCAGATGTACCTCGCTGCTGCCGCAGTTGGCGGTGGCGAGCCCGACGCACAGCTCGTTGGCAAAGTGCAGAACACCATCCTGAATGGCCACATCACGAAGCTCAGCGGCATCCTCTGCCACAAAGTCAAGACCATCGCGGACCTCGGTCCGCTCCGTGATGCCGTCCAGAGCGAAATGCTTCATTTCCGCAGGGAGACGGGAATGAAAAAGGAGAAGGAGCTTCTCCACCCTGTGCTGCTCGCCAGGGCGATGCAGGCCCTCAAGAAGACGTAGGTAGGCGACGCCCTGCCAGCCACCGCCAGCCCTCGAGCTCGCTGTCAGAGCGACGGGGCCAGCCCATGTGGTATGTGGTGCACATGTTATTGTATAAGTTTGATATGTTATGTTATGCTATGTTCACAACACATGCACACGCAAGCACCAACCACGGGCACCAGCGGCACGTTCGCACGACCAAGTTTGCTTGCTGCGTGGACGGCGCCGCGCCACCGACAGCGCCGCCACGCTGGAGCACCGCATGCATCAGCGCAAAAACCAACACCACAAACGACGTCACGCAATGGGGGAGGGTGGTGGACGAGGGGGAGTGGGCGAGATGGCGCGCAGGAGGGAGGCCCGCTCCCTTGCTCCGCCGTTCCTGGCCACTCCTCCTCATCGCCTTTCTGCACCCTCTTTTTCCACTTAATCTCCCGTCCCGCTACCCCTGACCTTCATCATCCCTCCTCCCCCCTCTCCGCCCGCCCCGCGGGCCTGGGCCCTGCGTCGAGACCGACGGGTGGCCGCGGCCGCACTTGTGGGGGATCTCCCTCGTCGTCGCCCTTCCCCCCCCCCTGCTGTCGTGCTCGCTTTTCTTCCCCTCGTCCTCTCCCCCCATCTCCCCCCCGTTGTCGTCCTCCCCGTCCTCGCTCTCGCCTCCGCCCGCGCCCTCCCCCCCCTCCCCCCATCCGCCGCTGCCATTTTGGTTCAAGAACGGCTGGCGGGCCCCTGGGGGCCAAGTCTCGGCGTTCCTTGTTCCTGAGGGGCGCGCGAGTGCCCCGTTGCGCCCTCTAGCTCGTTCGCGCGGCGGTTTCGCCTTCCCTCCCTCGGGAGGCGGGCCTCGGCTTTGGACCCGCTCGGGCGCGAGGCGCGCCTCCGCTTGGCGACCCCCCCGACTCAGCCCCGTAGGCTTTGAGTCGGGCGTCGATGGGGCCGTTTTTTTTTGCGTTTGACTTTGGTTGTGCAGAAGCGTGCCCTGGGGGCTTCGGGGCGCGCGCACTACGCCCCATAAGAGCGGATCTGGCGCAGCGCCCTTGGCGGCAGAGGCGCGCGGGGCGCCCGCGGATGGCGCGGGGGAGCTCTCGATGCAACCTCGCGCCTCGCTTTCCTCGGCCCCGTGCTTTCGTACTTACTTGGAGCTTTAAAAAATCCATACATTTATGAATTTGCCAGGAGTTACTTTCAGGTTTTCCAGAGGTTACTTTAATGTTTTCCCATATGAGCCTCTTTAGCTGCCGTATTCCTTCACAACGCAAGCGGCAGCAGCAAGAGGGAGCTGGGAACGAGGAGTGGAGGTGATCAGGCCTTTGCCCGCAGACGTGAGAGATGGGAAGTCCGCGGAAGCGGCAACTAGGAATTCGACAGAAATCTGTGAGCCGCCAGAAGTCGGGAGAAAGAGAGAGAGAGAGAGAGAGAGAGAGAGAGAGAGAAAAAAAAAAAAAAAAAAAAAAAAAAAAAAAAAAAAAAGAGAGAGAGAGAGAGAGAGAGAGAGAGAGAGAGAGAGAGAGAGAGAGAGAGCACGAATGCGGATCAGAAGAGGCAAAGGCAACTCAGACTCGGCAGTCCTCTGAGGCTGGGGGGGGAGACCACGCCAGACAGTAAGGGCTCGATCGGATGAGAGCAGACATGGAAGTGGCTTGCGCGCTGGAGACTCTAGGGCCACCCCAACGGTAGAGCTTGTACCAGCCAGTCCTGGGAAGCACGCAGTGCGGGGTCCGCGAGAACTTCGCGAACATCGCTGGCTCTTGTCGGGCAACCTCAAGCGGGGGCGACACACATCCAGAAACATAAAAAATAACCGTGGCCACACGGCCTTCGCATAACATCGCAGCAACGACCGAGGGAGATCCTTGACGAGCGAGTCTCGAACGGCGATCCTGCCAGTCGGCGACGGGGGATCTCCGGGAACGCAACTCCGCGGCAGGGCCCGGCCAAAGGCCTAAGTATTTCTAAGCGCTGACGACCCCGACAGAGGCCCACTGCGGGAGATTGGACGCCACTCAGAACACCTACTGGCGAGCTCGCAGGAGAACTCCGCGGCCAACGGCGCGATCTTACACTTCGCGATCTTCAGATTGAGGGCCGCCGCCCTTTCGATGGCGTTGGAGATGCGAGACAGCACGGCCACGAAGGAGAGCTTGCTCAACGCTGCTCCCGCGCCGTCCGCGCCTACTCTGGCCAAGCCGACCTGTCGCCTCGTCGGTGAGACCTCCGCGTCCGAGGAAGCAGTCAGTGGCCAACGCGAGCAGCGCCCCTGTGGCCGGACATCCCCACATGGCCCCGCGGCCCCGGGAGAAGAGGCGCGAGACCGATGACATGATGGCGCCGCAGCGCAGCGCGCTGGAGTAGACGGCCCGCGCAGACCATCGGAGAGGCTCCGGCACGAGCATTGCACCCAAGACTCTGCAAGGCCAGGCATGACAGAGACTGGAAAAGGCCCGACCGATATCGAAGCAGGCCAGGACAGGCAAGTTCTCTAGAGCCAACGGCGACATCGAAACAAGTCGGGACTGGCGCTCTAGCTCGACTGCGTTGTTTCCGCAGTTGCGAGACATGATGAAGCCTCTCTGAATGCTGACCGCGAATTGAGGTATCATGTTGTTGATTCCCAGGAGCATGACTGCCGCTATAATTGTGTTGTCCGCCTTTGTTTCAGCCTCGGGGGCCGCGACCCAGCGGCGTCGCGAATGCAAGAGTCATGATCGCACCCCCCTCTCCCCCCTAGGGATTAATGCCGTCAGTAACGCGCTATAACCATACCTCATGGGCGTCCCCGAGAGTTGCCAGGAAGGAGCGCTAGATATAATCTGCTTCGAGTGAGGGGCGCATTGGCAAGCGCAAGAGGGGGCCGCATCGGGGCCAGAGGCACTGTCAATCAGACGATCAACACGCGCGTCTTGACCACGATAACAAGGGGGAGGAAGGCCACGAATACCAAACTGCGAGACAAACTAATCAAGATGCCTCCCACCCGCGCGAGAGCCCGCATCTCTGGGGGAGCAAACCTGGCCACCTGGCCCCAATGAGCGGTGATCGCGCTCATCGTCTGCTCCCGCGAAGTCAGGATGCCCCCGCCAGCTCGCGCCCCCACGAGTCGAAGTTGACGATCAAATGGGCCCCAGAGGCGGCCCCCGCGGACAAGCCCCCGCAAACGATTTCTGAGCTTGGGGCGAGCGGGCTCGGAGGCGAGGGGCTGCGTCCGCTCGGGCGCCTGCCTGCCTCTGCTCTCTCCCGGCGCCCTCTAACTGAAGAGCGCTCCGCGTGTCTCTGGGGGGATCAATCAGGCTCGCCCGCTGGGTCGAGGGGTCAATGTCCATCATCTCGCGGGCCATTTGGCACTGGAAAAGACGTTGGGCAAGTTCAACATCGCATCTCCTAACAGCGCGGCTAATCGATCTCAGCAACATCAACTTTTCGGGCGGGTTCGAGGAGGCTTCCAGGAACAGGGGGTCTCGAGCTGACCGAGCGCCTCCGTTGATGATTTCTCGGTAGAGCTCAAGCTTCATTGGGGGGCTGTAGCCTGACAGATCCCACTGGCGCCGCGTCTGCTGGACAGACCCCGCGGACCTGGGGCGGCGGAAAAACGCCTTCGGGATTGGCCTGGATGCCGAAAGTGGACTACGAGAGCTGCGTGATCTGAAACCACCAGCTGTTCCAGAATTTCGGGCACTTCCAAAACCGAAGCGTCGACTTGCATGCAAGTCAAGCAGTGGCCAGGGACACTCGGGAAAGTCCGATCGATGTCCGAAGCATGATGAAGTCCCCCGTTGTAGTGAGTCGGGAACGGGCCCTCGATCTCCACCAGCCTAGCAAGAACCTCAGACCTCCCCAAGGAAGGTCGGCTGCACCATTCAGCCATATCAGCGCGCGGGACGAAGTGCGGAGACGGATTGCAAGACCACGGCGCCTCGACAGCGATATTCGGGCCCCCTCAACATCGACGAAGTATGTATTAGGCTTCGCGCTGGCTTTATCGATTTCGAGATTCAGCAATCGCATCGCTCTGCGTATCATACCCGGAGTAAGACCAACGTTGCGAACATTGAAGCGATCTGAAGTGGGAGAGAACAGGACAACGAACATCATCCATAGACGGCCTCATATGAAAGAGACAATGCGGTACACGCCCAGAGACAACAATCTCGGGCTCGCACTTGGCCTCGGGGTGGAGGCCATTCTCGATGGTTAGGCTAAGGAGGATGGTGGCCACGCCACCGCAGCCTCTGGAATCAGCGAAGCTCGCTTCCGAGAGAGAGAGAGAGAGAGAGAGAGAGAGAGAGAGAGAGAGAGAGAGAGAGAGAAAGAAAGAGAGATAAAAACAAGACGAATTCGCGCAGGTCATCGATACCACCACGAATCTCTTCAGGGGCAATACTCGTGTTCGGTTTCATCAATCTCGCGAGGTAGGAACGCTTGAAGGAGCGGAGGCGAGGGTCGTGATGAAATTTGGCTCGGCCATTCCAAATGCAGCACGTTAAACGCCTCGAGAGGCGTCCCACCAAGGACGCGGAAAAGACGGAGAAATACTCCAAGCCGCAAAACTCGCGGTACTGGAACCTGCGAGCGCTGCGTTGATCCTCGGCTCGATGATGCTGCGGTCGAAGCCGAGGCTCTGGAAGTTGGCACTCTCCCGCTCAAGAGTCGGCGGGCTGTTATCATACTTTAGCGTTGCTTTGATGAGCGGCTTCCACTGGCACGACACACTGCTGGCATGGCGGTCCATAAAGAACCTGGCCCGGGGGTAGGCCTCTGCCAGCACACGACCAATCTGTTTGGTGGCATTCACTCTCCTTCTTGATCTGGGACGGGTTCTTGTCCAACGACACGAACAGTTCAGTCGGGATATTACTGAATAGCGGGATATTGAGGCGACGGTACTGTCCATCCGCTTGCCGAAGTGCACCCATGGCCTGCCAAATTCTAAGAACTGCCCAGCCAGCCGCTCCACGACACTTGATGGTGAACCTCTTGCCCGCGGGGTCACCCTGGATGGACCAGCTGCCTGGCTCTCAGTTGGCATCCTGCAGCCAAGGCTCAATGACGCTCTGAACCGTTTCGCGAACGACAATGTGCGGGCACCGCACGTAATGATCGTTGGGTCGATGCCTCTCTAGAAGTCCGTGTTGGCCACCGCCGAAGCAGCCTCTGGGACCGCGGTGTTCTTAATAATGACCAGCTCGCTCCTGAACGCGAAGAGTTTGGCACGCAGACCAAAGATGGAGTACTCGGTGTTGTCGACCCGCTTCTCCATGGTCTCGAAGCGCACGTGGATGCTATTGTCGAGGCTCTCGAAGTTGTCAGAAGCTCGCTTTCCCAATGCTGCGAAGACATACGCATGGCCTCAGAGCTCTGCATACGTAATGTTTTTTTGGTGTCGTCGACGTGAGCACGCAGCTCATCAGCGCCCGCACGAGAAAGGCAACGAGTCGGCGATCGCGATGGGCCGACCTCACTTCGTCCGCCCCCAGAGGACGCGCCATCTGGGCTAGCGCCTCCTGGGCCCAGGTCACCGCCTGGACAAAGAGTCTCGCGAAAAGATAAGTCGAGTGAGCGGAGGTGTGGCAAGGATGTCCGCCTCCCTGTGACAGGAGTATCGCTTTCTGGTGTGGGCTGCCCACAGAAGAAAAATATCTTGAGCCAGCGTGGCAACGGGCTCCCTCTTCCTCCTCCTCCGCCTCCTCCTCTTCCTCCTGTTCCTCCTCCTCCTCCTCCTCCTCCTCCTCCTCCTCCTCCTCCTCCCCCTCCTCCTCTTCCCCGGAGGAGGAGGGAGACCCTCGGAGCGCACCGCCCGTCGACTTCCGACGGCGGAGCCGCCCCCGCTGCACTTCAGGCCGGCCCCCCGCCGAGCAGAAGGCAGCGCCCACTGCCCTCGCC
>CAUYUJ010021568.1:32500-75767 GCA_963575745.1 Prorocentrum cordatum | reverse complement strand
GGGCCAGACAAGGCAGGCGCAACGCAGGTTTTTGCGAGCGGCGACGGGCGGGTCTTGCACGGGGGGCGGTCGGCGCGTTCAAGAGACCAACCTGTCTGCAGGAACCGAGCCGCTGAATGGAAGGGGGGGGGGGGGGTCCGACGCGTTGATCTGGGGTTCGATGCGCGTGGTTCCTTCCGTTTTCAGCCTTCCCTGTCCGCTTCCGCCCTCCGCCCCCTCTGAGCGCGCGGCAACGTGATGAGTTTGTAGTGGGTCGTTCGTTTAACTAGTTGTGTAGTTGATTGTCCGCGTTGCTAACGTAGTTTTATCGTGAATTTCTTCTCGCACCCGCGTGCGCAATCGTGCGTGTAGCCGCGTGCGTGGCAATGCTTGCGGCGACGCGTGCATCCGCGCGCGTACTCACGCGTGCAACGACGCGCGTCGCATCGCGAGTCTCGAGGCAGGCAGCGTCGCTGCGCGACGACTCGAGGGCCGACGCTTTCTGCGTGAGATTATCGCTTCCACCCCCCTCCTCGGCAGCGGCGGGCGAGGCGGCGGGGGCGTGGGGCGGGGGGGGAGGGGAAGGGCCAACACCATATGTTTCTTCGGTCGTTGGGGCCCGCCATCGGGCCTCGGAATGAAGCGCGCGGCTGATTTCCTGCATCCAGCGCCTGAGGGTTTAGGAGGGGGCGGCTGTTGCGCGTGCCCCGACGCCCCATCTGCACCGCCGCTGCATGGGCCCCCTCTGCCCCGAGCGCCCTGCCGCCTCCCTCGGGCGCCCCCCTCCGCCGCGAGGTGAGACGGCAGAGCGTCGGCCAGCAGGTGCGGGGCGGCGCTGCCAGGAGGGCGAGGAGGGAGTTCAGAGGTGGAGGGCTGTGGCGCGCATGGGTACGCTACAAGACGTCTGGCATGCGCGGGCTTCCCGACGCGCGCGCACTCGGTGCAGAGTACCGCGCAGCAAAGAGGGAAGGTCGCCGAGAGCTCATGGAATTGGTGCCCCATGCGCGCGCTGCCACCAGAGCGGGCAGGGCTAAGAGAGCGAGGGTGGGCCCCAGGAGGGTCGAGGCTTTCGGGCCGAGCGCCTCCAGCATCGCTGTGCGGATTCAGCGAGATACGATGCGTTCTACCGCCCTTCAGCTGAGCAGCGCAGCCCCCGGTGAGATGTTGGCGAGGCTGCCCCAGTTCACCCAGGCTGACTTAGACCAGGGGTTGCAGCAGTACGAGTCAGTCATCGCCCCCCCCTTGATCCAAGATGTCCTGAGATGCATTCCGAAACTAGATGGCACGTACTTGTCAGAAGTGCCGTCGGAACTCGCACAAGTGGTCACAATACATGCGAGTGCCAAGGGCGTTACCAGTCAGATCCTCGCCTGGTGCGAGGCCACCACAAATCTAGATATTGGCACGGTATTAGAGAAACAGTGGATGGAGAGGCACAAGACAGTATTGCACGACAGCGCTCCTGATGCACCTGGCCCTGCGCCAAACGGCTCGTCGAAGTGTTGGGAGCGGGGTTGGTGCACGTGCACGCCCGATGGCCAACGTAGATGGAGGATCCGCAACTCAGTCTTGAAGCAGATGAAAGTGACGTTCGCCCCGCCCCCCAATGGAGCCAGACCAGTTCTCGCCTCTGGGGGCGCCGTGATGAAGATTCTGGGGAGCATGGAGGAGGTGGATGAGGATGTGGAGGAGGACCCGTGGGCTGCTGTAGCAGTATCTGGGAAAGTTCAGCACGTGCAGACAGAGACGTGGTACCATGTCGGGTACATGCACTTCAGCCCGTACAGGCCCAGTTTCCAAAAGATGGTGCGAGTGGAATGTCCTTGGGCTAGCCTGGCATCAGATACGGTGGAGAGGATATGGCTACAGGCCAATGTGCGTTGCCCTTCGATTATCCATCTTTCTTGTCTCCATGTTGCAGTAATTTGCAGTTGGCTTGCGGTGTTTGCCCGATGGGGGGGGGGGGGGGGGTGCGCTTGCGTGGTCGTGTTTGTGGTCGGGCCCCTGCGCGCGTGCGCGGCACGTGTGATGTGCGTGTTTTCTGCGCGGCGTGGGCGCGGCGGCGCGCGTGGCACGGTCTATGTGCGCGTGGTGCACCAGTGCGCATGTGTGCGTGCGCGCGGAGTGATACACAAGTGAGCTTGCACAACTATAATATATAACTACATCTTGGGGTGCACCATAATCGCGCCCTGCCCCCCCCCCGATCGAGGCCACTTTCGAACCTATGGTGGAGCGGGAGGCTATTGAGGCAGTCTCCAAGGATGCCCTGATATCAGTTGCTTGGTACGAAGTGGAATCATCAGCGCGGCGCGTGCCACACCTAATGCCGAATGTAATTGCAGTTCGCCCAGTGCAGGGCTCGACTGGCCCCGTCCAGGTATTCCCGCCGAAGCGGCGCGGTGCGAGGAAGGCGGCGGAAGCAGACGGCGACGCTGGCGCGGGCGACGATGACCCAGATGAGATGGGCGACCTCGACGGGGACGAAGGGGACCATGATGATGTCATCGAGGGCGGCGCGTCTGGCGCGCCAGGTGTAGGCGGGGAGCTGCTAGGGCTCATCCTCGATCTGATTGAGGACTGGCACGGCGAGAAAGTACACGCGGCCCAACACGGTCCGAAGCCAGCAGGGCCGCCGCCCCACCCACCTGTAGGAGGCCACCACGAGGGCGCTGCAGGCAGCGGCGGCGGCGGAGATCCGCCGCCGCCCCCTCCGCCGCCCCCTCCGCCAGGTCCTGCAGTGGCCCCAGTCAGAGGCGCCAGCAGCCGAGCCGAATGTGTGCTTCAAGTTGAGGGCGGGACTTTACGGTATTATAGGTCTGGGATATTCACTGCTACTTGCGGGTTCCACGACGATTGCGTCCTCACGCGGACCGTGAAAAAGACTAGGAAGAGAAGCGTGCTCAGTGGCCAGATGCGCACCGTCGGTCGGCCAGGCGGGTTCCTCGGCGCATGGTTGCAAGGCGCAAGGCAGCCAGGTATCGTGGGCAAGGCTTCGCATGTTGATCCAGACTTTCAGGCCACACTCGGGTGGGAGATTCGGAACGAGATTAGAAATGGCATCAAGTCCACCTCGGACGGCCTCCGACTACTAGAGAAAGAGAGAGAGAGAGAAGGACGACGGTGAGCTTAGCGAGGCCGGGTCTGTTGGAGGTTATGTCAGCAGAATCAACGGCTAGCTATTTATATATATACGTGCGCAGGTGACATGGGGGTGCGCGGGGGCTTGCTCTGTTGTGGCGCGCGCGGTGCGCAGTTGCATTGCATGTCATGTCTCGCGCGTGTGTGCATCGCGGGGTGGAGTCGGTCGTGTTCGTCGTTGTCGGTGTCGGCGGCTGCAGTGCGTTTCCTCTCCCTTCCCGCATGCGAGTGATTGCTTCATGCACAATTGGGCTTGTGACATGTGGTGTCAGTGGCGGTGAGGTTTCCGTTGGCTTGGGGGGCCCTCGCATCCATCTCGCAAAGTTCTTTCTTCGCCACAGCATAGTTTCTTTGTCCGTGTGGGCCGCCGCGTGCGTCCGATGCGCCGCGCATTGAGCTGTCCCGCGTGAGACGCCGCATGCAGCCGAGCAGGGTTCGGGCGCGGTTGGGGGGCGGGCCAGAGGGCGATCTGATCAGGTAAGTGCGCGCACGGCCATGTGGCCGTTCCGTGCCGACGGCGCCGCAGTTGTCACGATTGGCCAGGCGTGATTTCGCACGGCGCGGGGCGCGCGTTTGGGGTGCCTGGTCTCGCCGATAACCCGTGCCACGCGGCATGCCGTCGCGGGGGGCATTGGTCATGGGGGGGATTGGCGCTCGCTGGGGTACAACAGCTAAGGCTACAAGGCCCCAGGTTGGCCCATCATCTGAAACGCATGCGTTAGTTGCTCTGTCCGCGCCAGGGCCAGCTCAGATCGACTTGTATGGTTGCTGCTTGTTATATGTGTTTTCTGGCGGGGGGGCCCGCGTGATCTTGTCTCCGCGCTCGGTCGGGGCGAAATGTCAGTAGCCATAGGGGGTTGTGGTCGTCCGCCCGACCGACTTTCAAAGGCGTGAGGGTAGGTGAATGTATGAGGTCGCGTTGCACGGCCAATTTGCAGGTTTCCATCAGTTGACGGTGGGCGGTGGATGTTCGGGGTTCGGGGGTGGGGTGCTCGATCGCGGTCGTTGGTTGTTGTTTCCGTTGCCGATTTGCAGGGCCGAAGCCGAAGCCGATGCGCTTTCGGTTGTGTGGGGGGGTTGGTTTTGCGTTCAAGCGGGGGCCGCAGTTTTCGGCCGCCAGATTGCGTTTGCATTGTTTTGGGCCAGCATCGCCAGGACGACGCGCGCGCCAGCTTACATTGCTTTGCATGTCCAGCGGGCTTTCCGTTTCAACATCTGCTCTCCTTAGCTGTCAGATTCGAAAGCGACGGCGGGCTTGGGGAGGTGCCGCAGCAGCGGTTGCGTGGCCGCTGGCTGCGCCGATTGGAAGGTCACGGCAGACGCAGGCCCGCTTGGGGGGGGGGGCGGCCGTCGGTGTGGCACGCGTGTGACTTACTATTGCGATGGCAATGCTATCCGTATCATATGTGTTTGTCTGGTTGCTCATGCTCGTGTACGTTCTCATCTACTGGTGTCGATGCGCAGTGTGTTGCCCGTGCAGCCCTTGCTGTTGCGTTGCTGGCGATGTCGGCCCCCAGTGTTGCCATTGTGTTTGTCCCGTGTCGCGCCAGTGGCCCGCTCGCCCGTCCATTATCGTCGGGCAGCCTTTTTTCCTGCGCAGCCCTCGCCCCCTAGCCGATCGCCCTCCCCCTGGCGAAGCGCATCTTCTGTTGTTTCTGCAGGTGTTGGGGCGCAGGGGGGCAGTTGCGGAACCCGTTGGTGCCACGGTGCAGCCATATCTGATTCTGCGTTATGCCATAACCGTTATGCATTGGCCCAGGCCGAGCCACCGAAACGTGCGTTCACCGCTGGTAGTCGCATAATGCGAAGGGCCATGTGTTCGTAACTGGGTCAATCGGGTTTGCGCGTTCGCGCGGGGGCCAGCCCGTGTCCCTGTGCTGGTTTGCACGGCTTCCAGTCCTGCGTCTGCGTTGGCCAGTCCCTCTTGCCGCCGACTCTGCCCTTCGCCCGACCTCCATCCAGCCCGATGCTTACCGTCGCTGTTTAGGCCCAAGCCTTCGAGTGCCATTGGCACGGGCATATTGCGGTCGAGCAGGGCCGCGCATCCTTCCACCCAGTCGAGGCAGGCGGGCGCGCCGCTATTTTCGGAGGCCGAATGCTCGCGTTATTTCGGGATCGGGCTTGGCGGCCCGAACCCGATTTACCTTGGGCAGTCGGCCTGCGCAGATGGTGCCGATGCCGTCATCGCCCGTTCCTGGCGCGACCCGAGCCCGCTCGCGCTCGCCTCGCGCGGCGGCGGCGGCGTTCCCCAGCGAGGGCAGCGGCGCCGCCGTGCCAGGGCCTGGCCCGATCCTCCCGCGGCTGCGGGCGACGGCCAACGGCGTTCGCGCACGTGCAGGTGGCCAGCCTCGCGGTGTCCACGGCGAGCGGCTGGCGTCGCTTACGGAGGCTGGCAGGGGTCACATGAGCGGATCTGGCGTCTTCTTACGCTATGACCCCCGTTCGCCCCTCCTCCTCTTGTACTCGATCAGCCCCATCTCCACCGCTACCACCTCCCGCCCTTCCTGGGATGGCGGAGGGGTGGGAGGTGGTAGCGGTGGAGATGGGGCTGATCGAGTGCATCAGCAGCCCCGGGCGTTTCGCTGCATCGGCGTCCTCGAGGCGAAGCACGCGCTCTTGGCGAGGAAGGTGATCGCGCAGAGGGGGATGATCTCGTCGCTGCGGTTCGAGATCGGGCAGCTCCAGCGCAGGCTCGAGGAGGGCGAGGGGTCAGATCTCGGACCAGGCGAAGAAGATGATGAAGAAGAAGAGCTGGTCGGCGATGGCCCCGCGTCGCAGGTCGCGGCGGCTGGCGCGCAGCAGCAGGGTGAGAACAGCGGATCGGACTAGGCCGAGTGGTTCGGCCCCGCGCGCGGCGCTCCGCGCTCGACGCCGCTCGGCGGGCTCGGCGCTTGAAACGCAAGCGTTTGGCGATCGTGTGTTGCTGTGCCGTTGTTCCCCAAGCAGCGCTTGCACTCATGAGGACTTGCTCTCCTCTCAAGGGGCCTCGCGTGGATTCGCGGCCCCGCGGGCCGCGGGGTAACTAAACATCTGGATGTATGGTTTTTACATTCTTGGTATGGTAGCACTGGGTGTTCTATAACATGGGCATGTAGAGTTGTTCGGTGGCTGGTGGGAAGCGTGTGCCCCGTGCATGTTTGTTTGGCCAATCGGCCATTCATTGCACTTTGGCAGTGTTCGCACGGATACGTCTTCTTGTTTGTTATGGAGCATGGGCCGTGGCATTCGTCGTGTTGAGCTGTTTTGCGTGGCGTGGTCTTGTTTTGCGTTGCGTTGCTGTGCGTGGTTGGCATTGCTTCGGGTTGTCACGCATTGCATCGCATTGCCTTCCCTGGCCACGCAATGATACGCATTGGTTGCACTGCTTTGCACTGTTGTGTGTTACGGCCAACTGTTGTGACTCGCATTGCGTTCCCACGTGGGCGCCATACCGCATTGCAGCCCGATGTTCGTACACCGCAACTTTTGCCACGCCAATGCGAGTGTTGCACCGCGCACATAGCTTCAAACATTTACAGGTTGCCCATTACAGGTTGTAATACATAGCGCGTAGCACATCTTACACCACGTGGGGTGCTAGGTACCACTCTTCGGGTGCAGAGCTAGTCAGCATTGCTGGTGATGTTGAGCTTGTGATTGTCATCGACTGCGGCCCCTTTCTGCATCCTTTCGCCCCCGTGCCCCCGCGACCCCCCCCTCGCCTAAACTCACTCGATATGCCTTTGGCGGACACTTCCTTTCTTGACCCCCGCTGGTGCCACCAATTCAAGGTATGACACTGGGGCGGGATTGGAGGCTTGCGCTCAGGGTGATCGTGGGAGTGTGCTCTTATGTCTTGTGCACTTGTGCCCGACTCAGGGACGCATGGTCCACCACCGTGCGCGTGCGAGTTCGGTGCGTGGTCGATTCGTCTTGTGTTGTTGGCCAGCGCTTCGTTATTTTGTAGCTTTCGCCAGCGCGATCAGTTGGTTCGGTGCGACGCACACTCGGAACTAATATCAGTCGGCGTTCGCAGCGGACGCGCTCGATCCAATATGGTTGGCCTTGTGCGCCTTCGCGCACGTATCTAGCATATGCAGCTGCCCTCTCATGCCACAGCCAGTCTTAATGATGTAGGATGGGAGGGGAGGCGCATCGTGGCGGCGTTCGCCGTCGGCGCGGCGGTCTGCTGGCTGCTGGGCCGCGGGCATGCTGCTGCGCCAGGCTTGCGCATGGGGCAGGGGGTTGCCATTCATCTGGTCTCGTATCTAGTCAACTGCTCGACCTTCTGCCATCCATGTTTATGCTCACTGCGGCCTGCTCCATCTACTACCTGCTCCTGCTGGTATCCTGGCTGCCGCAGTCGGCCGTCCATGCATTGATAGGCCCTCTGCACGTGTGTCGCCCTGCTGCTGGGGACTCAGCAACCCTTTCACCCCTGTGTCCTGGTCCTAGCAGCGTTCAATTTTGCTTGCGTGGGGGTGGTCTTGGGGAGGTGCTGCCGCGCTGCTGGGGCGTCGTCTTCGGCGCCGTCGGCGGCCGCGCCCAGCTGCCGCGGGCGGCGCCTTGCCTTTGTTTTGATGCGGGCGAGGGCAGATGGATGAGCAGGGCAACCGAATGGTTTCATGATATGACGCTGCTGGTCCTCCTCCATCTCGCCCTCCACCTCTTCTGATGATCGTTTGCCCTGTTCCGTTCTTCCTCTGTCCTGCGCAGATCCACTCCTCCCCCATCAGTCCCCCCGACCTCCCTTGTTAGCCAGCCGCTCGCACCCCGACCGATGTCATCCTTACCATCCCCGCCACTCCTCCTCCACGCATCCCCTCCCCGCCCCCGTGGGCAGGCGGGCGCGTGCCTGGATTCTTGCGGACCGTGCCAGTGACAGCATGAGCTCTGGTTGTCGGTGCAGCCCAGTCTGGTTTCCACGCCGCATGCGTCGTCAGAGTATGTTCCCGACGTCCTAGCGTGGTGATGGGGTGGCGGCTGCCACTGAAGCAACTGCCCTTCTTTGCGCCCCCGAGGCGGTCTGGCGCCGTGGACCCGACCAACTTGGTGACACGCCGTGGGTCGCAAGACCTACTTTGTCGAGCGTGGCGCTCGAAAAAGTAACCCTCAAAGTGTGCACCCTCGGTCGGTCGCGATTGCCAAATGTAGGTCGTGGTCTTCGAAGTAACGTTCAACGTAACTCAAAAGTAACTTTTGCACATCGCAGTAACCCCAACCGTGGTCGATATGCAACATGAATGTGGTCATCATATCTTCACCGCACGTCCAAAAGTAGCACACAAGTAACACAAAAGTAACTCAAAAGTAGCTTTAAAGTAACTCAACCGCAATGAATGTAACCAAAACAGTAACTCGCATGTAACTTTGGTGGCTGTCATCGGCCGCTGTTGATCGCCATCTGGTGCATTGATCTGGCCAACGTGCGCTGGCGTTGTGTTGCGCGTCCTTCAGTATACGTGGGCGTTCACTTGAGTGAAAAAACGAGTTGCATCAGTGCAGCATTTACACTACCATGCGTAAGCAACAGCGCATGGGGTTGTCGCCATGGGCTGTACTCACTGCGTGGAGGCGGCCAGAACATCTGCATGCGTGCGAGAGCAGCTGCGTCTTGGCGGCGACAGTGACACCCTGACGAAGACGGCTGCATCTCGGAGAGGGCAGCTGACTCGCTGCGAGGACAGCTGCCTCGCGGGGAGGGCAGCTGCCTCGCGGCGGTGACATGCGCCTTGATGGGGCAGGCTGTATTCCCGCGAGGCAGCTGCATCCTGGCTGCGAGAGCAACTCGCCTCGCGCCCTAAGTTCACCTCCACCGCTCACCCATCGCCGCGCGCATTAAGCCGCCCCCCCCCCCCCCCCGCGCCCGCCGCCCGTGTCGCGCGCCCCAAGCACACCCTTGCCCCCCCTTCTCCCTCTGCAGCGCCCTCCGCGCACCATCGGCGACGTTGCCTAGCGCGGCTTGCGTAATCCCATCCGAGCGCCCTGAGCACCGATGTACTTGGCTTCCCGTCTGTTCTCACACCCCGCTGCCGCGGGGGGGAGGGGGAGGGCGCTGGAGTTCGCATTTCACCGAGCACGTGGCGGTGGCTGAAGGGGGCTGGTGGGAATTCATTGCGCCGCATTCTTCCATCAGTCTGGGCGAATTGCGGGGGCGGGCGGCGCGGGCGGGGGGGTGGGGCAGCCTTTGCCAGCGACCACGCGGAATCATTGTTTGTCCAAGCGCGGCTGTGCGCGCTTGCAGATTGGCCCGTGGGGGCGCCCCGCCAGGGCAGCCTGTGCGCCCGCCCCGCCGCGCGGGCGGGCGCCTTGGAACTCTCGAAGTTGGCCGCCCGCACCGTTGAGCAACTGCCGCCAGCGCGCCATTCCAGCCTTCCCGTCGTTCCCACGCGCGAGGCGCTGCGGGGGCAGATTTGCAGCCGCGGCCGCCCAGCGCGTTCGCGGCGCGGCAGAGCGGCGCCGCGCGGGCGAATGAGCGAGCGCCGCCCGAGGGGCTGCGCGCCATTCTCGTCATATCTGCGCGTTTGGTTGGAGGGATTGCCAAGGTGGGCGGTCGATGCTGGGGCGGGCGCGCGATGGGCGCGGGCAACGTGCTAGGGGTGGGCGGGGGGGGGGGGGGCGCCCGTCGGTGGCGCTTGCGGGCGGGCCATGGGGTCGGCTGCAACGTTTCCATGAGGGGAACGAACGCGGGCGCGCGCGTTCGGGGCGCGACCTCGCGCTGAGGCGCGCAGCGGCCGCGGCGTGGGCGCGCCGTGGCCGCGGACATACCAGCGGCCCCGAGCGGCGCGACCCCGCCAGTTCGCAGGGCGGCGCGTGACAAATTGACGGGGCGTGCCCCCGAGGCGATTAGCGCGGCGCGGCGGCGCAATTTGGGTCGGCCCGAGGCAGATGGAGTCGGTGAGCTCGCAACGCCACGCAACAACAAGATTGCGCGGGTTTCGCGCCGCTTCGCGCGTGGTGGCGCGGAGCAGCGGGCTGGGCAGATGGGGCGCGTCGTGGCAGCGACGTCGGCGGGCGTTGTTTTGGTGCGCGCACTGCCCCAGCTGCGCGATGGGCTTTGCGCGGCCGCGCGCGGCGCCCGCGGCCGAAGTCGCGCGGTAGGCGTTCGATTGAGAATCCGTCAGTGGACGGCGCTGGTTGCGGCGAGTGCGAGCCCCTCCGCCGCGCCCGCCATCAGTCCCCCCCCACCGCGCGCGGCTGGGCGCGGTGGCTGGGAGCGGCGGCTGCGACTGCGGCGGGGGCGACGAGGGCGGGCGGGGGAGTGCGTGGGGGTGGGTGGGTGTGTGGGGGGTGGGTGGGGGGTGGGGCGGGGGGGTGGGGGGGGGAGGGGGGGGGGGGGGGGGGGGGGGGGGGGGGGGGGGGGGGGGGGGGGGGGGGGGGGGGGGGGGAGGGGGGGGGGGGGGGGGGGGGGGGGGGGGGGGGGGGTGGGGGGGGGAGGGGGGGAGGGGGGGGGTGCGGGTGCGACATAGAGAGAGAGAGGGAAAAAAAGTAGGGGAGAAGAGGCGTAGGAGAGGGAAGAGGAGAGAGAGCAGAGAAGATCTGCGGAATCTCGCGGCGAGGCGGGGCGGGGGGGGGCGACCAGGGCGAGCATGCGAACGGAGCGAGGGGGTGGGGTGGAGGGGCGCGCTGTGGGGGAGTTGGTGGACGAGGGGGTGGGGGATGGGCGAGGAGGGGGGGGTGGGCTGTGGAGGGCTGCGATGATGATGGGGGTGGCAGGCTTGAGCGATCGGAGTCGGCGCACACAGCGGCCGTCGGCGATCGCCGCGCATGTCGGCGTGCCTCGGGGGCGATGGCTACATCGGTGCCCAAAGGTGCAGGGGGTCGCCCGAAACATCGCTGCGAATGGCGAAGGGGCCCGCAGCCTGGAGGCGCGGGCGGATCGCTGATGCTGCGACCAATGAGCGGCTGAAGGTGGCTCCAACATCGCGGTGGGTGCGTCGGCGACTCGGTGGGTGGCTTGCCACTTTGGGCTTGGCGGCGTGCTGCTCGGGCATTGTTGCGGCCGCTGGCGGGTAGCGCGGGCTCGGGGACTTGCTGGGCCATGAGCCACTTCTGGGCGCTGTACACCGCTGCCGAATCCAAATTTGGTGGGCGCCCGTTCGTTTTTCGGTTTCTCCTTGCCGCGCCAGGGCGCGGTCCTCCTGGGCACATCGGCGCTGTGGGGGCAGATCCAGCTGGCGCCCGCGGGCCATGCAGGAAAACGCAATTGTGGGCGCAGCTCAGCGCGGGCGCTGGCTTTTTTCGCAGTCCCCTTGCACCTTTCCAGATGCCCCACCTCCCCCCCCCCCCTTCCCCCCACACGCACCGCTTCGCAGCGGGCGCGCGCGTTTCGCTCGGCGTGGAGCTGGGGGCCTCAGGCGGGGTGCGATCGGGCGGCGTCGGGGTGCCGATTTCGGACAGTGGGGCTGTCGTTGTGTGAAAAGACCAGGTCCTCTGCCACGGCGCTATTCTGCGTGCACCGCAGTTCCTCCAATCCTTGCTTGCAGCGGTTCGCTGGTCCGCGCTGGGGCCGCCGTGGGCAAGACGCGCGGCCGCGCGCGGGAACAGGTGCCGCGTGGCCGTCGGCCTAGCGCGCAGCGTGGCCGACGCAATCAAGTGGAACACGACGACTGTGACAGCGGCGGCCGCCTCGGGTTGCGACGCAACAGTTCAGCAATGTCGCCGATAGCGTTGGGCCCAGAGAGGTCGAACCCGCGGCGCGCGACGAGGGTTTGGAAAGCGTTGCATGCGATCTGTGCAGTGTTGCGTGGAGGCAGCATGCACCTTCCAGTGTTCGCAGAAGAAGCTCGGGGATGCGGGCCAGCGCGCGCATGGTCAGGCCGCAGCCCTCGGGGCCGCCACCGCCGCGCAACGCCGTCGGGGCCGACGAGTATGGGGCTGCGAATAAGACGTTCGTTCGAGCGAGCTCGCCAGCGCAGCCGAACAACGCCCATCCTTTTCCCAGCTGTGTTTGGGCGCGAACCAGTTTGGCCAGGGCCTAGACAGGCCCGCCCCAGCCCAGCCAGCACGACGCCGCCTGGCCTTGGGCCGCCGCTGCTGGCTGGGCGCGCGGGCTGGCGGCGCCCGCAATGGCTCGGCAGAACGACGGCAGCGCCGCGCAGGGCGATGGCGGCGGGGGCAGCGCTCCGCGGGTGCGCGCTGCTGCAGGATTGGCACGCGCGAGCGCGGGAAGGACGTGCTGCCCGTGCGTCGCGGATTGCGTGCTTTGCGGCGCCGCGCCATCGGTCGACGGTGCTGGTGCCGCAGCCCGCGCGGGCCATTTGCGGCGCCGCGCGCGCCCCGTTTGCGCCTGGGCATGGCGAGGCCAGCAGCGCCCCGTGCGTTTCTTGGGATCGCGCGCGCGCGATCGCGCAGGAGAGCGGGGAGGGGGGCGACCGCGGCGGGGGCGCTGGGGGCTCGCTGGGGCGCTGGCCCTTTTTGGTCGCCCCCCCTGGAACCCACGAGGGCTTCCAGGCCCGACGCGCGGCGGCTGCCTTCCAGTAGCGCCGCCGAAGGAACGCGCAGCACTGCGAAGAACCCTTGGTTGCTAACACTGTTGCCCCGACAACCAGCAGTGGGCAAGGTCGCGTCGGCGCCCGACAGGCGGCCACGGCCCTCAAGCTACTTTGCGAAAACGTGACAGTCGCACAGGGCAGCTCCTGTCCGTAAAGCTTGATGGGCGCAGAAGCTCGATCGTGGGCAGGGGCGCTTGCCGCCCGCAGCTGCCGCTGCTGCTTGTATTCAGGTGTGTCCCCAGCCCCTCGCCAGTGCCTCCCCAGGGGCGTCGGCAGCTTCTTGGGCTTCTTCGAATTGCACCCCGCCCGTTCCAACATGGCCATGCCCCCCTTCTGCAACATCCAGGGCCCCATGGACCGCGATGAGCATCGCCCCTCGCACCTGCCCCCTTCCACCGCAGCCCCCCCCCTCTCCGCCCGTCGCCCCCTCGCCTGCCCCCCCCGCGCGAGGGGGCTTGCACCGTGGTCGGGGGGGGGGGGGGGGCTGGCTGCGAGGGGAGCAACGCGCGCGCGTTTTGCAGCAAGATGGGCAGCGTTCAATACGCACCGCGCATCTCGAAGCATGCGTGTTCGACCGCGTCATGTCGTTAGCGTTTCTTCCTTTGTGAGAACGATGACGCCGCGGAAAGCCATATGGCAATGTTTCAAACCAGCGTTGCCGATGGTTGCGCGGTGTGCGCGCGGAAGCGCGCTGCGTTTGCTTTGCGCGCTTTTGTTTTATTTTTTTTTTTTCCGGCAGCACTTTTCAAGCTGCGTTTCCCAAGCATTGTTTTCCTTCCGCCTGTCCAATACAAACGCGGTGCGCCGATTGCGCCCAGCCCGCAGAATCCACCATGCCGATGTGTTCCGCCATCGTATGCACAAACGTGGCAAGCGACATTCTTTTTCGGGGTTCACGTCGTGCATATCCCCGCCCGCCGATGCTGTTAAGTGTGCGCGGTTTCCGTTACCCCAACGGTGCCAGCTTCGCTGCGCGTTTGTGTTTGTGTTGTTAACGGGTTTATACGTATTGTTTATCCACTTTTTTTGTAGGGGTTCTTTTGTATGTGTTGCAGGCGAATGCATGATGTATGTGTTTCCCTTGCGTTAGTACATGGTAATACAACAGTTTTGTCGCGCGTCGCACACTTGGTTGGCCCGTGGGTGCACATCAGTTTACTTTGGCTTGTGCGATGGGATTACCAGTGCCACTTGTGCGAAGTTGTGCACTGTGACCGATTGTCTGGCCAGAGCCGTGCACGCCCGCACCCCATGCGCAACCAGTATTTAGCTTGACGGTAGGAACTTACGACTGGCAATCCGTCGACCGATCGGGGGTGCGCGCGCGGGCGCGACCAGGGCGCCGCCGCGGGAGGCTGCGGGGGGGGGGGGGAGGGGCACGGCACGCTGTGCGTTTGTGCGCAGCAGCACACCGTCCAGTTCCCCCAAACAGTGCTTGCACTTACGGGTTCTTCCTGGAATTTGCATCGTAGGTTGTACGTCATGTGTTCTACCGCATGCATTGCACCGCGTGTAATGTTAGAAACAACTGTTTGGTGTCCACGCCACGCAGGCAAACGTATCATGCGCGTGTGCGTGCATGGCTTGCGTGTGCGGGGGCGCGTTGGTTTTTTCATGGTTTGTGCGTAAGCATGGCGTGTGTGAACTTATGGTTGCGGGGTCTGTACGCTGCCGAATGTGGCATGGCTGTCGTGTCGGCCTCAGGGCGCCTACGGTCGGAGTTGCGTCAGTAGCAGGATTGGGCGTGCCACCCGTCTTCTCAGCATCGCGGCCTTTGCACGTTTGTCATTCGTTTGGTTGCAAGGCGGCCCCTCAGGGGGCTGCGATGGGCATGTTTGGCGTCGAGGGGGGGGCCGCGCGTGCCAGAGCGCAACGTTCGCCGCTTTCCTCCGCTCGTCGGGGCAGGCCGCGGCGGCGAGCCTGGGGCAGGGGCAGTCGTCGGAGCCGTCGGCGTTCACTGCGGTTCCTCGGTTTGCCATTGGCGCCGCAGGGGGGGGGGGCAGTAAAGGCGTTATGTGGCATTTGTTGCGTCCGAGCGTCCAGGGGCGGCCCATGGGGCCTAGCGTGGGCGATCTCGGGCAGTTGCAGCCGTGTTGGCGCATGAGTTTCCTGAGTTGCTTCAGGCAGGAGGTTGTGGCACCCAGCGCCTGGCGCAGACACGCCCCCTCGCCATGCCTGGCGGCGAGCCTCCACCCAAGAAGGCCAGGTCTGCCATGGGGCCGCCTCCGCCTCCGCCGAAGCCTCGGCCGACGAAGAGGGCGCCAGCAGGTTCGAAGGCGAAGTCGCCTGCGCCTGGGACGCCTGCCGCCGCCAGCGCGGCCAGCGCCGCGACATCGGCGGCGGGCTCCGTCGTCGGGGTGATCCCTGCCAAGAGGGCGCCGATGAGGAAGGAGCCCGTGGGCGATTCCTGCCAGTGCGGCCTGTGCAAGGCGATGGCCAAGGACATTGGTCGCGTCGAGCCGTCGGCCACCCCCTGCCTCTCACCCACGTCCTCCCGCGCGCCCCCGACGCCGCTCGCGAACCCCCTTCGCGGCCCCCCCTCGCGCGCGGGGTTCGCGAGAGGTCGGGGGCGTGCGGGCGGGCCAGCAGGACGGGAAGCCTTGGGCGCTGAGGAAGCTGCAGAAGAAGACCGCAGGGACCATGGAGGTGGCGATGGGCAACAAGTGCGAGGAGTGCTTCTCCCTGTGGGTTGACGCGTTCAGCCACTTGGAGTGGGGCGACCTCTGCGAGCTGAGCCAGGGCGACGAGGAGATCAAGCAGTCCGTGATCACCGCCAGGAAGGTGTTCAACGAGCACGAGCCGCCGCCGAAGCCCGTCCAGGAGGTCGCCGAGCGCACGGAGCACACGATCGAGTCCAGGAGGTCGTACATCGTCTTGACGGAGTCCGACTTGAGGAAGGCGTTGGGCGCTAGGCGCATCACGAAGGCTGCGACGAGCTCCTTGTATACCGCGGAGGTGCCGAAGGAGGATGAGGATGGCTGGGAGATGGCGTATTGGTTCGTCAACCCGATGGTACCCTACAGGACCGTGGACGTGGCATCGCGGACAGGCGTCTCCCGCGATCACTTCGTCATGGACCGCACGAAGCAGTTGTGGCCCAACCAGGGGCCCGTGATGAGCACCCACAGGACGCAGCTCATGCACAACGAGAAGGGCATCATGAACATCATTACCAAGGACAATATGGGCTACCTGTGGAAGCTGGAGGACTTCTTGCAGTCCAGGCTCGGCGAGAACACCGAGGGCGGCACCGAGGGTCAGGCGGGCGGCGGCGGCGAGGGCGCAGCTGCCGACGGCTCGACAGGCGGCGGCGCATCGGATGATCCTGCAGACGATGATGACGTCGAGCTGGTTGGTTGCGCAGCGCCCCTTCCTGCGCCTCCCGGCCAGAGGGGCATGGCGTTGCCTCCAGGCGGCACCCCGCCGAAGCAGGCCGAACCCCTTCGGCGCGCAGGCTCGGGCGTCGCGGGCTCGGCGAGCTGCGTCGGCGGGTCCCCGAGAGAGTCGGTGTCCCAGTTCGGCGGCGGCATGTCCGAGGACGGGGGCGCGGCGTCCACCGCTGGCTACATGGAGGCTGGCAGTGCAGGCTAGCCGCGATCGTTGTGTCGATAGAATTGTGCATGTATGAACGCGGGGCTCAGCCCGAGACGCGCGCCGAACTACACATTGATGGTCAATGTGTAGTTCTGGTTAGGTGTAACATGTTTGGCCTTTATTGCCCTGGGGTCCCTGTCCAAACATCAGTATCTCAAAGAAATGCGCAGTTCCCTCGCTCGAGGGAACTGCGCGGTTCGTGGGCTGGCGCCCCAGACACCCGCAGTTATTTCATGTTGGCGACGATGGGGGATGAGCAGTGGTAGGAGGAGGAGGAGGAGGAGTGGATAATGGAGGTTGGATGGCAGTGGTGTGATCGAGGGGCCCCGCCTTGCCTGCCAGGCAGCAACACGGTGGAGTACTGGAAGAGCAAGATCGACCTGTCCTTGGTGATGGACGGCCAGGTGGACGGGCGGACCATTAGTGCGTGCAAGAAGGCAGCAGGTAGAAAGATGGCTGCTGATGACGAGGCTGCCAGGCTGGACGCGCAGCTGCTGAACAATTTCATCAAGCTGATCCTCATGGCCCAGGCCCTCCAACCTGCCACCATTCAGGGCATCGAGAAAAGTGAGCTGGCCATCTACCTGGGCAAGATGAAGGATGAGAAGGTCAAGTTTCCTTTGGGCACCAGCGAGAAGCTCTTGCACATGAAGATCGCTGACCAGCAGCAGCTGGGGAATATGATCGGTCTCTTTGATGCCCTGGACCCGTTCACTACTTCAGAGCTGGCCTCAGGTTTCGACCCTGAGAACCCTCGGTTGAGTGACATCGAGCTGCCGATGGGCGCCAAGACGAGGTTGTTGGTTCACATCTCAGTTGATGCGATGCTGCTCCCAATGCTCGCCAAGGGCATGGACTCACGCGCCCAGGTGGAGACCTACTTGAAGTTCTGCATCGATCGGTCCAAGGACGTCGACATCTTGGAGCTCGACGCGAACGCGGGCGCGTGCATATCGGAGTGCCTCGACGCGTGGCAGGCCGTGTACGCCCTCGTGCGCTTGGATCTGGACCCCGAGCTGGAGGATTCTCGGGCCCAGACCACCACCCCACCTAGTTTGCGCTAGTGGCCAGGAGGAGCTTTTCCGCATTCCAGCGTGGTTGTTTCATTTCATCTGCGTTGGTGTTCGGTACTTGCCCCAGGGCCAAACGTCCTCAACCATTGTTTTCGGTCCCTGAAGGTCCTAGTTTTCGTCGGGCGTTCGCGCCCGCGCGGGCTCGAACACGCGCGGCTGCGTTTTTGGAGCTAGGGGCGGGCGTACTTTCAAGTGGCGTTTTTGGTGTGTCCTGCAATTCCTTCGGGCCAGATCAGCGGTCGCTGAACGCAGCCGATACTTACGTCCAGACCCTCGCTGGGTCGTAGCCGCCCCCCCGAAACAAACCACCACGCCGAACTGAACGTTGCTTTGGCCCCGACCCCTGGAGGGGGCCATAGGAGTGCGTGCAGCGCCTCAAGGCCGCCATTGGCAAGACGACCAGGTCGCCCCTGACGGTCGTTGCCGCGGCGGTCGACTCCGACACGTGGTACTCCCAGATGCTGTCCGACTACATCGAGTACGCCCCTGGCTTGCTCAAGTACCACGCGCGCGTCGCCGAGCTGAGCAGTTGGGCCGACACCTTCGAGGCAGGCGCGGACACATACGACACGCTGGCCGAGCACATCAAGGAGGTGTCCATCATGAAAGCCCAATTGCGCCCTCAGTCGGTGAACTTCCTGGACGGTAAGATGGCAGCCGCCCTCGCTGCACAGCACGCCCGCGTCGCTGCCTCTGTTGCGGGGCCGGATACGATGCAGAGGTGGAGTGCCGTGCTCGCCGAGGCGTCTGCGTTGCTGCCGCACGACAGGCAGGTGGACGAGTGGAAGACCCAGAGCGCTGCGTCGTTGGCCAAGTTCGACCAGGCTTCCAAGATCGAGGCGATCTGCATGCTGTGCGAGGTGGTCCTCGACGTCGCCACGCGCGGCCCGCAGGCATCCACGTTGGAGCTCGTCGCGTCGAAGATCCAGCCGTTGTTCAACGCAGTGAGTGGCGCATTCATCGAGTGCAGCGCCCTCAAGGATGCCGAGATCGCGACCATCTCAGAGTGCACCATGGCGCTGTCCGAGTCGGTGGCGTACGAGATGACAATGGCCAACGTCGGCTTGCTCAACATGGCTGGCGCGTTGCACGTCCTGGACCTCGCCTCCAAGCTGACCCAGCTCTTGGGTGACCGCGCCAGCCAGACCTTCTACGTCGCCCACTTGCAGAAGACGATCAACATGCTGGACGCATGGGGCATGATGACGCCCCTCGCCGACATGCGCGCGAAGGATGAGCTGGTCGAGGGCATCTCGGCGTTCGCTGAGTTCCCTGCCAAGCTCGAGGCACTCACCCAGACGGCGTCTGAGCTCGCCGAGTTGAGCTTGACAATGCCACCCGCGGCCAGCTACACCGCCGACAGGATCAAGGCCTTCTACGCCGAGAGTTCGGACCGCTTGCGCAGCATCCTGAGCGCCAACCTGGCTGGGACGACTGCTGGCCTCGTGAAGGTGGCCACTTGCCTGGCCGACATGGCCAAGGGCACGCAGCTGGGCGACGGCGACCAGACGATCCCGCGGCAGGAGACGTTCACAGGCAAGAGCTGGGACGAGTTCCTGGCGCACGCCGAGGTGACGCTGCTCACGCTCAACCCCAAGGCGCTCGAGTCTTGCATCGACGAGACGAAGAAGGCGTTGCGGGGGAGAGCGCGAGGGGAGGAAGGAGGCCAGGAGAGGAGGAGGAGGGCCGCGTCTCGAACGGCGGGCCTAGAAGGAGAGGGGAGAAAGAGGAAGGAGAGGAATGAGGCAAGGAGAGGAAGGAGGCACGGAGAGGAAGGGCGCAAGGGGGAAGGAGGCAAGGAGAGGAAGGAAGGAGAAGAGGCGGGAGAGGGAATCAGACGGCAAGGAGAGGCAGGAGGCGAGGAGAGAAGGAGGCAACGAGAGGACGATGGCCGCGTCTCGCCGCTTGCGGCATCGCGAGGCCCTCCAGATGTACCTCGCTGCTGCCGCAGTTGGCGGTGGCGAGCCCGACGCACAGCTCGTTGGCAAAGTGCAGAACACCATCCTGAATGGCCACATCACGAAGCTCAGCGGCATCCTCTGCCACAAAGTCAAGACCATCGCGGACCTCGGTCCGCTCCGTGATGCCGTCCAGAGCGAAATGCTTCATTTCCGCAGGGAGACGGGAATGAAAACGGAGAAGGAGCTTCTCCACCCTGTGCTGCTCGCCAGGGCGATGCAGGCCCTCAAGAAGACGTAGGTAGGCGACGCCCTGCCAGCCACCGCCAGCCCTCGAGCTCGCTGTCAGAGCGACGGGGCCAGCCCATGTGGTATGTGGTGCACATGTTATTGTATAAGTTTGATATGTTATGTTATGCTATGTTCACAACACATGCACACGCAAGCACCAACCACGGGCACCAGCGGCACGTTCGCACGACCAAGTTTGCTTGCTGCGTGGACGGCGCCGCGCCACCGACAGCGCCGCCACGCTGGAGCACCGCATGCATCAGCGCAAAAACCAACACCACAAACGACGTCACGCAATGGGGGAGGGTGGTGGACGAGGGGGAGTGGGCGAGATGGCGCGCAGGAGGGAGGCCCGCTCCCTTGCTCCGCCGTTCCTGGCCACTCCTCCTCATCGCCTTTCTGCACCCTCTTTTTCCACTTAATCTCCCGTCCCGCTACCCCTGACCTTCATCATCCCTCCTCCCCCCTCTCCGCCCGCCCCGCGGGCCTGGGCCCTGCGTCGAGACCGACGGGTGGCCGCGGCCGCACTTGTGGGGGATCTCCCTCGTCGTCGCCCTTCCCCCCCCCCTGCTGTCGTGCTCGCTTTTCTTCCCCTCGTCCTCTCCCCCCATCTCCCCCCCGTTGTCGTCCTCCCCGTCCTCGCTCTCGCCTCCGCCCGCGCCCTCCCCCCCCTCCCCCCATCCGCCGCTGCCATTTTGGTTCAAGAACGGCTGGCGGGCCCCTGGGGGCCAAGTCTCGGCGTTCCTTGTTCCTGAGGGGCGCGCGAGTGCCCCGTTGCGCCCTCTAGCTCGTTCGCGCGGCGGTTTCGCCTTCCCTCCCTCGGGAGGCGGGCCTCGGCTTTGGACCCGCTCGGGCGCGAGGCGCGCCTCCGCTTGGCGACCCCCCCGACTCAGCCCCGTAGGCTTTGAGTCGGGCGTCGATGGGGCCGTTTTTTTTTGCGTTTGACTTTGGTTGTGCAGAAGCGTGCCCTGGGGGCTTCGGGGCGCGCGCACTACGCCCCATAAGAGCGGATCTGGCGCAGCGCCCTTGGCGGCAGAGGCGCGCGGGGCGCCCGCGGATGGCGCGGGGGAGCTCTCGATGCAACCTCGCGCCTCGCTTTCCTCGGCCCCGTGCTTTCGTACTTACTTGGAGCTTTAAAAAATCCATACATTTATGAATTTGCCAGGAGTTACTTTCAGGTTTTCCAGAGGTTACTTTAATGTTTTCCCATATGAGCCTCTTTAGCTGCCGTATTCCTTCACAACGCAAGCGGCAGCAGCAAGAGGGAGCTGGGAACGAGGAGTGGAGGTGATCAGGCCTTTGCCCGCAGACGTGAGAGATGGGAAGTCCGCGGAAGCGGCAACTAGGAATTCGACAGAAATCTGTGAGCCGCCAGAAGTCGGGAGAAAGAGAGAGAGAGAGAGAGAGAGAGAGAGAGAGAGAAAAAAAAAAAAAAAGAGAGAGAGAGAGAGAGAGAGAGAGAGAGAGAGAGAGAGAGAGAGAGAGAGCACGAATGCGGATCAGAAGAGGCAAAGGCAACTCAGACTCGGCAGTCCTCTGAGGCTGGGGGGGGAGACCACGCCAGACAGTAAGGGCTCGATCGGATGAGAGCAGACATGGAAGTGGCTTGCGCGCTGGAGACTCTAGGGCCACCCCAACGGTAGAGCTTGTACCAGCCAGTCCTGGGAAGCACGCAGTGCGGGGTCCGCGAGAACTTCGCGAACATCGCTGGCTCTTGTCGGGCAACCTCAAGCGGGGGCGACACACATCCAGAAACATAAAAAATAACCGTGGCCACACGGCCTTCGCATAACATCGCAGCAACGACCGAGGGAGATCCTTGACGAGCGAGTCTCGAACGGCGATCCTGCCAGTCGGCGACGGGGGATCTCCGGGAACGCAACTCCGCGGCAGGGCCCGGCCAAAGGCCTAAGTATTTCTAAGCGCTGACGACCCCGACAGAGGCCCACTGCGGGAGATTGGACGCCACTCAGAACACCTACTGGCGAGCTCGCAGGAGAACTCCGCGGCCAACGGCGCGATCTTACACTTCGCGATCTTCAGATTGAGGGCCGCCGCCCTTTCGATGGCGTTGGAGATGCGAGACAGCACGGCCACGAAGGAGAGCTTGCTCAACGCTGCTCCCGCGCCGTCCGCGCCTACTCTGGCCAAGCCGACCTGTCGCCTCGTCGGTGAGACCTCCGCGTCCGAGGAAGCAGTCAGTGGCCAACGCGAGCAGCGCCCCTGTGGCCGGACATCCCCACATGGCCCCGCGGCCCCGGGAGAAGAGGCGCGAGACCGATGACATGATGGCGCCGCAGCGCAGCGCGCTGGAGTAGACGGCCCGCGCAGACCATCGGAGAGGCTCCGGCACGAGCATTGCACCCAAGACTCTGCAAGGCCAGGCATGACAGAGACTGGAAAAGGCCCGACCGATATCGAAGCAGGCCAGGACAGGCAAGTTCTCTAGAGCCAACGGCGACATCGAAACAAGTCGGGACTGGCGCTCTAGCTCGACTGCGTTGTTTCCGCAGTTGCGAGACATGATGAAGCCTCTCTGAATGCTGACCGCGAATTGAGGTATCATGTTGTTGATTCCCAGGAGCATGACTGCCGCTATAATTGTGTTGTCCGCCTTTGTTTCAGCCTCGGGGGCCGCGACCCAGCGGCGTCGCGAATGCAAGAGTCATGATCGCACCCCCCTCTCCCCCCTAGGGATTAATGCCGTCAGTAACGCGCTATAACCATACCTCATGGGCGTCCCCGAGAGTTGCCAGGAAGGAGCGCTAGATATAATCTGCTTCGAGTGAGGGGCGCATTGGCAAGCGCAAGAGGGGGCCGCATCGGGGCCAGAGGCACTGTCAATCAGACGATCAACACGCGCGTCTTGACCACGATAACAAGGGGGAGGAAGGCCACGAATACCAAACTGCGAGACAAACTAATCAAGATGCCTCCCACCCGCGCGAGAGCCCGCATCTCTGGGGGAGCAAACCTGGCCACCTGGCCCCAATGAGCGGTGATCGCGCTCATCGTCTGCTCCCGCGAAGTCAGGATGCCCCCGCCAGCTCGCGCCCCCACGAGTCGAAGTTGACGATCAAATGGGCCCCAGAGGCGGCCCCCGCGGACAAGCCCCCGCAAACGATTTCTGAGCTTGGGGCGAGCGGGCTCGGAGGCGAGGGGCTGCGTCCGCTCGGGCGCCTGCCTGCCTCTGCTCTCTCCCGGCGCCCTCTAACTGAAGAGCGCTCCGCGTGTCTCTGGGGGGATCAATCAGGCTCGCCCGCTGGGTCGAGGGGTCAATGTCCATCATCTCGCGGGCCATTTGGCACTGGAAAAGACGTTGGGCAAGTTCAACATCGCATCTCCTAACAGCGCGGCTAATCGATCTCAGCAACATCAACTTTTCGGGCGGGTTCGAGGAGGCTTCCAGGAACAGGGGGTCTCGAGCTGACCGAGCGCCTCCGTTGATGATTTCTCGGTAGAGCTCAAGCTTCATTGGGGGGCTGTAGCCTGACAGATCCCACTGGCGCCGCGTCTGCTGGACAGACCCCGCGGACCTGGGGCGGCGGAAAAACGCCTTCGGGATTGGCCTGGATGCCGAAAGTGGACTACGAGAGCTGCGTGATCTGAAACCACCAGCTGTTCCAGAATTTCGGGCACTTCCAAAACCGAAGCGTCGACTTGCATGCAAGTCAAGCAGTGGCCAGGGACACTCGGGAAAGTCCGATCGATGTCCGAAGCATGATGAAGTCCCCCGTTGTAGTGAGTCGGGAACGGGCCCTCGATCTCCACCAGCCTAGCAAGAACCTCAGACCTCCCCAAGGAAGGTCGGCTGCACCATTCAGCCATATCAGCGCGCGGGACGAAGTGCGGAGACGGATTGCAAGACCACGGCGCCTCGACAGCGATATTCGGGCCCCCTCAACATCGACGAAGTATGTATTAGGCTTCGCGCTGGCTTTATCGATTTCGAGATTCAGCAATCGCATCGCTCTGCGTATCATACCCGGAGTAAGACCAACGTTGCGAACATTGAAGCGATCTGAAGTGGGAGAGAACAGGACAACGAACATCATCCATAGACGGCCTCATATGAAAGAGACAATGCGGTACACGCCCAGAGACAACAATCTCGGGCTCGCACTTGGCCTCGGGGTGGAGGCCATTCTCGATGGTTAGGCTAAGGAGGATGGTGGCCACGCCACCGCAGCCTCTGGAATCAGCGAAGCTCGCTTCCGAGAGAGAGAGAGAGAGAGAGAGAGAGAGAGAGAGAGAGAGAGAGAGAGAGAGAAAGAAAGAGAGATAAAAACAAGACGAATTCGCGCAGGTCATCGATACCACCACGAATCTCTTCAGGGGCAATACTCGTGTTCGGTTTCATCAATCTCGCGAGGTAGGAACGCTTGAAGGAGCGGAGGCGAGGGTCGTGATGAAATTTGGCTCGGCCATTCCAAATGCAGCACGTTAAACGCCTCGAGAGGCGTCCCACCAAGGACGCGGAAAAGACGGAGAAATACTCCAAGCCGCAAAACTCGCGGTACTGGAACCTGCGAGCGCTGCGTTGATCCTCGGCTCGATGATGCTGCGGTCGAAGCCGAGGCTCTGGAAGTTGGCACTCTCCCGCTCAAGAGTCGGCGGGCTGTTATCATACTTTAGCGTTGCTTTGATGAGCGGCTTCCACTGGCACGACACACTGCTGGCATGGCGGTCCATAAAGAACCTGGCCCGGGGGTAGGCCTCTGCCAGCACACGACCAATCTGTTTGGTGGCATTCACTCTCCTTCTTGATCTGGGACGGGTTCTTGTCCAACGACACGAACAGTTCAGTCGGGATATTACTGAATAGCGGGATATTGAGGCGACGGTACTGTCCATCCGCTTGCCGAAGTGCACCCATGGCCTGCCAAATTCTAAGAACTGCCCAGCCAGCCGCTCCACGACACTTGATGGTGAACCTCTTGCCCGCGGGGTCACCCTGGATGGACCAGCTGCCTGGCTCTCAGTTGGCATCCTGCAGCCAAGGCTCAATGACGCTCTGAACCGTTTCGCGAACGACAATGTGCGGGCACCGCACGTAATGATCGTTGGGTCGATGCCTCTCTAGAAGTCCGTGTTGGCCACCGCCGAAGCAGCCTCTGGGACCGCGGTGTTCTTAATAATGACCAGCTCGCTCCTGAACGCGAAGAGTTTGGCACGCAGACCAAAGATGGAGTACTCGGTGTTGTCGACCCGCTTCTCCATGGTCTCGAAGCGCACGTGGATGCTATTGTCGAGGCTCTCGAAGTTGTCAGAAGCTCGCTTTCCCAATGCTGCGAAGACATACGCATGGCCTCAGAGCTCTGCATACGTAATGTTTTTTTGGTGTCGTCGACGTGAGCACGCAGCTCATCAGCGCCCGCACGAGAAAGGCAACGAGTCGGCGATCGCGATGGGCCGACCTCACTTCGTCCGCCCCCAGAGGACGCGCCATCTGGGCTAGCGCCTCCTGGGCCCAGGTCACCGCCTGGACAAAGAGTCTCGCGAAAAGATAAGTCGAGTGAGCGGAGGTGTGGCAAGGATGTCCGCCTCCCTGTGACAGGAGTATCGCTTTCTGGTGTGGGCTGCCCACAGAAGAAAAATATCTTGAGCCAGCGTGGCAACGGGCTCCCTCTTCCTCCTCCTCCGCCTCCTCCTCTTCCTCCTGTTCCTCCTCCTCCTCCTCCTCCTCCTCCTCCTCCTCCTCCTCCTCCCCCTCCTCCTCTTCCCCGGAGGAGGAGGGAGACCCTCGGAGCGCACCGCCCGTCGACTTCCGACGGCGGAGCCGCCCCCGCTGCACTTCAGGCCGGCCCCCCGCCGAGCAGAAGGCAGCGCCCACTGCCCTCGCCAAACGCTCGGCCCCTCCACCCACCCCTCCCGCCTCCTCCTCCTCCTCCTCCTCCTCCTCCTCCTCCTCCTCCTCCTCCTCCTCCTCCTCCTCCTCCTCCTCCTCCTCCTCCTCCTCCTCCTCTCATCCTCTCCTCCTCCTCCTCCCCCCCCTCCTCCTCCTCCCCTCCTCCTCCTCCTCCTCCTCCTCCACCTCCTCCTCCTCCTCCTCCTCCTCCTCCTCCTCCTCCTCCTGCCTCCCCCTCCTCTCCTCTCCTCCTCCTCATCCTCCTCCTCTCTCCCCCTCCTCCTCCTCCTCCTCCTCCTCCTCCTCCTCCTCCTCCTCCTCCTGCCCTCGCCAAACGCTCGCTGAGCCTCGACCCGCGACGCCCAAGGGGCCCTCGGTGCGCAGCGCCCGCCGACGTCTGCCGGCGGGGCCGCCCCCGCGGCACTCCCGCCGAGGAGGAGCATGTCACACCCACTGCACTGCCCTCGCCAAAATCAACCCCAAGCTGGCCATCGCTCGGACGTCCATTCCCTGTGTTGTTTTTTTTGTTGTTGTTCGGTCTCGCGCGTGGTTTGGTCCCGCCTGAGCGAGGAGGGTATCCGAAAACCATACTATTTACATGGTTTCGTGCCCCTCCCACCCCTCCAGGGAGGCCCCCCCTGAGCGAGGAGGGTATCGGAAAACCATACTATTTACATGGTTTCGTGCCCCTCCCACCCTTCCAGGGAGGCCCCGCCTGAGCGAGGAGGGTATCCGAAAACCATACTATTTACATGGTTTCGTGCCCCTCCCACACCTCCAGGGAGGCCCCGCCTGAGCGAGGAGGGTATCCGAAAACCATACTATTTACATGGTTTCGTGCCCCTCCCACCTCTCCAGGGAGGCCCCGCCTGAGCGAGGAGGGTATCCGAAAACCATACTATTTACATGGTTTCGTGCCCCTCCCACCCCTGCAGGGAGGCCCCGCCTGAGCGAAAACCATACTATTTACATGGCATCGTGCCCCAACGAGGAGGGTCGCGGAAAGCATTGCTCTTCGCCAGGTTTCGTAGCCCTCCCCCCTTCCAGCGGGGCCCCGCCAAAGCGAGGAGGGCATCAAGAAAATGGGTCCCACGAAACCGTTAATCTCTTTATGTGGGGAACTCCGTTAGCATAATTTGTTTTTCGGTCTCGCGGGTGGTTTTTTCGCCAACTGATCGAGGATGCTCCTCGATGCTCCTCGCCGAGAGGAAAATGCACACGTCCGAGCGATGCCAGGCAAGGGCGCGTCGCGCGCGGAGCCCTCGCCAGCGGCCACCCTCCAAGGGCGGCCCTCGTGGAACTTCCGAGCTGCGTCGGCCCAGACCACGCTGTGGTCTGCTTCGGCACTGCAGGGGGGCGAGGTCGCAGGTTCGAAAGGAAGCGGCAGCGAAGAGGCGCGTCACCAACTTTTGAGGATAATTTGTCGAGGGTTGCAGACGCCCCTGGAGGTCGAGAGGTCCTCCTATGGAGCGCCCCAGGGTGGACAAAATCTCCAGCCCAAGAGCATCGGACAACCCTGGAAGGCAACGCCTAGAAAACCCTGGAAGGCGAGACCTCCTAAGATGATCTGACACCTCCATGGCGGTCCCACCTCCATTCCGAAGGCATTGCTCCTTCATGCTGGAAGCTTATCCGACTCCAGCATGGACGTTCGACCTCCAGAATGGAGGTTCTCGATCCTCTTGGTTCTCTGGACCGCCCCAGACTGGAAAGAAACCTCCCGCCCACGAGCGTCGGGCCTCGAGCTTCGCGGCAGCGCAATTGGATTCCCGCCTCGGCTGCGCCCTCGGCGGCGGCGGCGGCCCCCCCCTGGATAGCGGGAAGACGCCAACGTTTTCGACCCCTTCCAAGGAGACGGCATTTTTTCCCGAGTCATTCTTGACGGCCCTGGGGTCAGAAAAATAAACTTACGCGTAAGGATTGAAACACATCCGTCGTATTTGTTTTGCAGCTCTGTGCTCGAGGGTAAGCATCGCTCTCACGACCTCTCCAGGGATCCATTCTGAATATTCTGGTAACGAGGAGCCTCCCAGAGGCCCACAAGAGGTGAACAGCGTGCAAGAAACGTAGATACCCGGGCTGTTGGCGATGCAGCAGGGGTCTGGATTCGGCTACACGCTACGCGTGACCCTTGGCAGGAGTGATCTTTAGTGCGCGGCTTGCCGATCGTTGAACGCGAGGCGAGACTGGCGGCCTGCGCGGTTGGGACTGGCCCCCTTCCCGAAAGCCGCGCACCAAAGGTCACTCCAGCGAAGGTCTACTCGCTTTTCGGGTCATCACTCGGGCCTCTGGCGGCCGTGCCCGGGACGAGCCTGGCACCCCCGGAACGCTCTCGTCGAGGCGCAGCTGCTGGAGCGCATCCCGAGGCAGGAAATGCCTTCAGGATCCGATGAGAGAGTCTGAGAATTTTAGGCCGCGCACCAGCCTTCCCTTCCAGAGGAAGGAAAAACTGCAGAAACGTAATCCTTCGGAGCTCCGCGAGGATTTCTTGATTTTTTGGGTCGGCGCGGGGCCGCACGCCGGGGGCGGCACCGGAGGCGCGCCGCCCTTTTGGCCCCGAGCGCCGCTCCAAGAAATCCGAATAGACCTCGGAAATCCGATCCAAGAAATCCGAAGGCTGCCTGCCCTTCGTCGACGACGGGGCACCCATTTCGCGCAGCCGACTGCTGGCGCCCCCCACACAGGCCTCGGGCGCGCTGGCGGGCGCCGGCACGACGAAGAGCCGGCCCGACTCTTGCCTCAGCTCCTGGCCAGGCGGCGCGTGCACCTCTGGACGCCCTGCTCCTCCTCCTCCTTCTCCTCCTCCTCCTCCTCCTCCTCCTGGTCGTCGTCCTCCTCTTCCTCCTCCTCCTCCTTCTCCTCCTCTCTTCCTGCTCGTCCTCAGCCTCCTCCTCCTCCTCCTCCTCCTCCTCCTCCTCCTCCCTCCCCCTCCCCCTCCTTCTCCTCCTCCTCTCCCTCCTTCTCCTCCTCCATCTCCTCCTCCTCCTCTCTTCCTCCTCTTCCTCCTCCTCGTCGTCGTCCTCCTCGTAGTCCGTCCTCCTCTCCTCCTCCTGCTCCTCTCCTCCTGCTCCTCCTCCTCTCGATTCCTCCCCATGTTTTCCTCCTCCTCCTCCTCCTCCTCCCGCCTCCTCCTCTTCCTCTTCCTCCTCCTCATCTTCCTCCTCCTCCTCTCTCCTCCTCCTCTCTTCCTCCTCCTCCTCCTCCTCCTCCTCCTTCTCCTTCTCCTCCTCCTCCTCCTCCTCCTCCTCCTTCTCCTGCCCCTGCTCCTGCTCCTGCTCCTCCTCATCCTCCTGCTCGACTTCGTCGCCGCCGCCATCGTCGCCGTCTTCGTTGCCCTCGTCCTCCTCGCATTCGCCGTCGCCGTCGCCCTTGTCCTCCTCCTCCTCCTCATCCTCCTCCTGGTTTTCCTCCTCCTCCTCCTCCTCCTCCTCCTCCTCCTCCTCCCCCTCCTCCTCCTGGCTGGCGCACCTCTAGCAGCGGCGCGCCGTCCTCACCCTCGCCGAGGTGCCAAGCCGCCCTCTCGGGCGCGGCCACCGCGCGGGAGCCGTTCCTCCGCGGGTCCGTCTGGCGGCGACCGAGCGACGACGACGGCGAGTTCGCGCCTCCTCTCTCCTCCTCGTCCCTCCTTTCACCTCCTCCCTCCTTGTCCCTCCTCCTCCCACCTCGTACCTCCTCGTCCCTCCTCGTCTCTCCTTGTCCCTCCCTCCTCGTCCGTCCCTCCTCCTCCCTTCTCCCTACTCCTCCTCCTCCCTCCTCCTCCTCCTCCTTGTCCCTCCTCCCTCCTCCTCGTCTGGTCAGCGTGGTCCTCCAAAGGCGGCTCAGGCCCGCTCAGCTTGGTTCGACTTGCTTGGCTCAGCCGCTGCCGCAGCCTCTGTTTGCACTCTCGATCATACTCTTGTCTTGTGCAAGAACAAGAGTGCACATCCGAGGACGGTATGGACCCATTCCGTCGCTGAGTGAGCGCGCGAGGCGAGCCTCCTCCTCCCTCCTCCCTCATCCTCCTCCCTCCTCCCTCCTCCCTCCTCCTCCTCCTCCTCCTCCTCCTCCTCCTCCTCCTCCTCCTCCTCCTCCTCCTCCTCCTCCCTCCTCCTCTCTTCCTCCCTCCTCCTCCCCCTCCTCCTCCTCTCCTCCTCCTCCTCCCTCCTCCTCCTCCTCCTCCGCCCTCCTCCTCCTCCTCCTCCTTCCTCCTCCTCCTCCTCCTCCTCCTCCTCCTCCTCCTACATCCCTCCTCCCTCTCCCTCCCTCCTCCTCCTCCCTCCTCCTCCTCCCTCCTCCTCCTCCTCCTCCTCCTCGCCTCCTCCTCCCTCCTTCTCCTCCTCTCTTCCTCCTCCCTCATTTTGATCGTCCCACACGCCGCACTGTCCACAGGAGGCGGCTCCCTGAAGCCTCCACGAGTCTGCGGGCGAAAAGGCCCCGGACCCGACCTCGGGGAGGGACGCATGGCCCAGTTTGCCATTCAGATCGCGAGACACGGCCAGGAC
This sequence comes from Prorocentrum cordatum, assembly GCA_963575745.1. Taxonomy (NCBI): domain Eukaryota; class Dinophyceae; order Prorocentrales; family Prorocentraceae; genus Prorocentrum; species Prorocentrum cordatum. Next base: position 45,989 of record CAUYUJ010021568.1, on the reverse strand, counting down.
GGGGGGAAGGAGGACGAGGGGGAAGGGGGACGAGGAGGGAAGAGGCGCGAGGACGAGGAGGGGAAAGAGGGGAAAGGGGACGAAGAGGAGGGGAGGACGAGGAGGGAGACGAAGAGAGAGAAGAGGGAGCGAACGGCGGCAACGAGCGTGCCCCTGGGCCCCAAGCGGAACGCTGAGTCTCACATAGTGTGGTGTGCCCTGCGGCCTCCTCCTCCTCCTCCTCCTCCTGCTCCTCCTCCTCCTTCCTCCTCGTCCTCCCTCCTCCCTTCTCATCCTCCTCATTCCTTCTCCTCGATGTTCTCGGGGTCGAGGGATCGACGCTCGAGGGATCGAAGGAGAGAGCGATCGAGTATCGAGGATCTCGGGATCGAGGATCTCGGGATCGAGGGATCTCGGGATCGAGGATGGAGAGATCGAGGGGTCTAGGGATCGAGGGAGAGAGTGATCGAGTATCGAGGTTCTCGGGACCGAGGATTGAGGGATCTCCAGATCGAGGGCTCTCGGGATCGAGGGTTGAGAGATCGAGGGATCGAGGGATCGAAGGATCTCGGGATCGAGGATTGGGAGATCGAGGGCTCTCGGGATCGAGGGAGGGCGGCCGGCGACGGTCGGCGATGACCGACGACTTCTGCCCCCGAGCCGAGCTGCCGGTCTGGAGCCAGAGACCGCTGGGGCCTCCTCCTCCTCCTCCTCCTCCTCCTCCTCCTCCTCCTCTCCCTCCTCCTCTTCTTCCTCATCCTATTCCTCCTCCTCCTCCTCCTTCTCCTCCTCCTCCTCCTCCTCCTCCTCCTCCTCGGCGGCTCCTGTCGGGCAGCGCGTAGGCGGCGAAGCGGCGCTCACCCCCGGGGCAGGCGAATACCTCGACCTCCGACCCCGCGGGGTCGCAGCCGCACCAGTGCTCGCCGTCCAGGCACCTCGTGCCGCACTCCTCGGTGCCGAACTTCGGCGCCTCCTCTCGGCGGCGCGCAGAAGCGGTGGGGGGGGGTTCGAAGAGGTCAGTGTTTTCCGTCGCGGCATGCACATGATGCGATGCTGAGCCTGTCAGCTCGCCAGGGTGCCGTTCGCAGCACGAGCCGAGTGAAAAGAGACCGCGAAGCCTAGGGCAACTATCTTCGTGCTTCGCGCTCTGCGAAGCGCGGTGCACGATTATCTTCGCGCTTTCGCGCCGCACCACCCCGAACAGGATGAGAAATCGCCCAGACCGCGAAGCGCGACATGAGACTGACTTCGCAACCTCGTGATGGCACTATGAAGCGGATCCGCAACCCCGATCGAGAGGGCCAAAGACCGATGCTGCACTGCGCAGCGCCGCACTGCCCAGGCCGAAGCGGCGACCCCAAAGCACCGTCGCAGCACAGCACCAGCTGGGACGTCAGCTGCACCTGAATCGGCGGCGAGCAAGAGGGGGAAGTGAGAAGGAGAAGGCCTTTTCAGAAGGCGGCGGGGCTTCTCGGAACGCCGGGGGACTTCCGAGCCTTCTGAGAAGGCCCGCCCCTTCTCAGCTCCCCCCGGGCTCGCCGCCGACTGAAGCGAAGCGAAAGTCCGATCGAGCGCCCAAGGATGCTTCGTCCTGCTTGCGGGAACGGCGTGCCCCCTGCACAAATAGGAGCACACGCAGCGGACAAATGCAACCAATGATCACACCCCTCGACGACGCCTCTGACCCACGAACCAGGCGCGGTTTAGGATGGGCCGCGGGCCCACGAACCCAAAGAGCGCCCAAAGGAGACCAAGGAACAAAAAAAACGAAGAACATCTACGTGAAACGGCAACTATGAGGCTTTTCACTTCTGTGCACGACTCACTTCTCAACTCGTGCATTGCCGCACAAACGCCCGTGCGTATGACAAGCACCCAGCCAGAAAATCGCTCGCCAGCTTTGGGCGCCCGAGTTATCCGGGGTAACTCGGGTCCGGGGTAACTCGGGCTTGGATTCCCGAAAAAGGAACCCGAGTTAGCCCTGACCCGAGTTACCCCTGATGATGTGGGGCTCTGGACGCCCGAGTTATCCGGGGTAACTCGGGTCCGGGGTAACTCGGGTTTGGATTCCCGAAAAAGGAACCCGAGTTAGCCCTGACCCGAGTTACCCCTGATGATGTGGGGCTCTGGACGCCCGAATTATCCAGGGTAACTCGGGTCCGGGGTAAGTCGGGTTCGGATTCCCGAAAAACGAACCCGAGTTAGCCCTGACCCGAGTTACCCCAAGAGCGCCCAAAGGAGATCAAGGACAAAAAACAAAAAACAAAGTAAAACGGCAACTGTGAGGCTTTTCAAAATTCTGTGCACGACTCACTTCTCAGCTCGTGCATTGCCGCACAGACGCTCGCGCGCATGACAGACTCGGGAGCGGCCAAGAGGGGGGTGTCCAAGAGGGGGGGGTGAAAATCATGACCGGCGGCATGTGCGCGGCCCAGCGGGGGGGCCAGGGACGTAATGAAACATGAAGAGGCGCCATGAGATCTGGGGAAAAATCATGCCCCCCGCCATGATATCGCCGCCAACTGAAGCGAAGCGAAAGTCCGATCTAGCGCCCAAGGATACAAACAAAATCTAAGTAAAACGGCAATTATGAGAATTTCCCATTCTGTGCACGACTCACTTCTCAACTCGTGCATTGCCGCACAAACGCCCGTGCGCATGACAGACTCGGGAGCGGCCAAGAGGGGGGTGTCCAAGAGGGGGGGGTGAAAATCATGACCGGCGGCATGTGCGCGGCCCAGCGGGGGGGCCAGGGACGTAATGAAACAAGAAGAGGCGCCATGAGATCTGGGGAAACATCATGCCCCCCGCCATGATATCCAGCCCCCCTAGTCATCACCCCCCTCTTTGCCGCCCCCGACAGCTGCTGCAAGGCCCCCCGAGGCTGGAGAACCGCTGGGAACCGACGAAGATGCCCGCAAAGCTCGGACCTCGAACCTCCCTCCCCTGAGACCACCCTGACCCCCCGCCGCACATTTGATGAAATACCCGCCCAATTTCTTCAGAGGCCGAAATTTCCACCCTACCTTTGACTTTCCGCTTTCCGCTTTCCGCTCGAGGACGAGGAGGGGGAGGAGGAGGAGGAGGAGGAGGAGGAGGAGGAGGAGGAGGAGGAGGAGGAGGAGGAGGAGGTGGAGGAGGGAGGAAGGAGGAGGGAGGAGGAGGCACCCAGCCAGGAAATCGCTCGCCAGCCTGCCGGGAGCGCCGTGCCAAACAAGCGCTCCCCGAGCTGGCCGATCGTCGAGCTCGGAGGCGCGGCCCGCGAGAGGCTCTTCGCCGCGCTCGGCCGCGGGAGGCCACCCTCGAGCCCCGGGGACCGCCGGACGTCGGCGCGGAGAGCTCCTCCTCCTCCTCCTCCTCCTTCCTCCTCCTGCTCTCCCTCCTCCTCCTCCTCCTCCTCCTCCTCCTCCTCCTCCTCCTCCTCCTCCTCCTCCTCCTCAAGCACTCGGGCCCCTTGCGGTCGCCCCTTTGAAATAATGAACCACATGTTTGAAAGCATATCTTGTAACGTCTGCGGCGCAGCTGCGTAATGTTAGCCTCGACGTGACATTTCGATCACCAGGGCGATGATGATTTCAAGAGCGTTGCGTGAACCTAACGCCCTGCCCGTGCCCCTCCTGCAGTAAACCTCCACCTCCGCCCCCCGCACAGAGCCAAGCCATCCTCGAGCCCCGGGACCGCCCGACGTCGGCGCGGAGAGCTGGCCAAAACGACGCGAAGATCGGGCCAAAATCGGGTCGGGAGAACTCGAAAGCTCTGAGAAGCGGCGGGCTTGGAGGACACACTGGGCGCCGCGGCCGCTCTCCGAGCGTTCCGGAACGCCCTGGGAGCGCTCCGGAACGCTCTGGAGCGACTTATCCCGATCCTAGCCCTTTTTTAGAAGGAGGAGGATGAGGATGAGGATGAGGATGAGGAGGAGGAGGAGGAGGAGGAGGAGGAGGAGGAGGAGGAGGAGCGATTTATCCCGATCCCAGCCCTGTTTTACTGGCTCCGGCCGGAGCGCGCGCCAACGTCGGAGCTCGGGCCGAGGGCTCCCAATTGGGGGTGCGGTCCGAGGCTCGCGCCGCCGGCCGCGGGGCGCTGCCGGCTGCACGGGCCCCAGGGAGGAGGACCCCCCCCCCGCGCGGGGCCCCGAGGAGCCGAGAAGTCCCAGAGGACCAGACACCTTCACACTCTGGCGGTCGGACCTCCATGCTGAAGGCGACAACACGCAGAAGGAGTACAAACAAATAGCCTCCCGATTGGAGGTCGGACCTCCATCAGGAGGGTCGTTTACCTTGAAGTCGGCGCGGGATGGAGAAGTCCCAGAGGATCAGAAACCCTCACACTCTGGCAGTCGGAACTCCATCCTGAAGGCGACAACATGCAGAAGAAGTACAGACACCGCGGGAGGCCATCCTCGAGCCCCGGGACCGCCTGAAGTCGGCGCGGGATGGATAAGTCCCAGAGGATCAGACACCTTCACACTCTGGCAGGCGGACCTCCATCCAGGCCTCGGAAAAATAGCGAACACTCATGCCACATTCATCTGTGAACGCCTCCCCCTCCCCCCAATGTTCGAAGTTGGCGGTGGGTCTGATGAGTTGCACCTCGACCGCAGTCTCCCCCGCGCGTGCCAACCTTGAGTTTGGGGGGCAAGGGGGGGTGTTCACTAATTGTTCCCCTCTCTACCGTCCTGAAGGCGACGACGTGCAGAAGAAGTACAAACAAATTGCCTCCTGAAGGAAGGTCGGACCTCCATCCTGAAGGCGACACCATGCAGGAGAAGTACACCCTGCGAAATGCTTAAGAAATCATGGGTTAAGAAATTCATAGTCTCAGACATTGATTAAAAACCCAACATTTCCATGAACATCTTAGGATTCACATTGAAACATTAAGAATAACTGAGACTCTGGCCGAAAACTTAAGTTTTCTTAAGCATCGCCTAAGGTGTAGCCTCCTGAATGACGGTCGGACCTCCATCATGAGGGTCGTTTACCTTCCGGGGTGTCCAGGGTGGACCCCGCGGGCCGGGGGCTCGGGGACCGCCCCTGAGCGGAGCTCGGCGGGCGCAGAGTGAAAACGAAGGGGTGAGGGGGCGAGGCGTGCGCTGCCTTCCAAAGAAGGCAAGGAGGGCCTCAGAAGGGGGTCGGAGGCTTCTCAGAGAGAGGGAGAGAAAGAAAGGACAACACGACGACGTGCACGTCAGAGGTGCACTGGCCACTGGCAAGATCGTGAACCAAGCCGCTGCATTACAGTTCTGGCGGGTCTGCTGCGGAAACAATTGGGCAACTGCGGAAACAATTCAATTCATTTCGGGGTCCCTGCGGATCTCGAAATCAAGCCTGAAAGCACCTGCAGAACCAGGGCAGAGACCAAATGCGAGAGGCACGGGTGGAAGGAACGGGTCAACCAATACTCATACCTCATTCCCATCGGTCGGAAGAAGTGGGTAGGAACATGAAGCAGGAAAGCGTTGAAAGTATATTGGGTCCCCGCCCCCCCCGCCCTAAAGAGTGAGAAAAAGGAAACACCACTCGGCGATTGAAGCAAGAAGACGTCTTGCGCAACTTGGAATCTGTGAATTCCTAAGGACAGACCTGCAATGACCGATGGGCAAGTACTTTGCGGCGCGCACAGGGGGGTAGGGGAAGGTTTCTTGGAAGGCGGCTGCAGCCCTCACATGACATGGTGCGCGCGCCTTTCAAGAAACAGGGTGCTTCTAAGAAGCCTTCCCCCCTCCCCCCCCCCGCTCTGCGCGTGGCCGATGTACATGGAAGACCTCGGAGCTTCTCTTCAGAGCTTCCGAGCCCTTCCAAGATGCCCCCCGCCTCCTCAGAAGACCGCCTGCGCCCCACCCACCCCTGTCGGGGGTTGCCAAAAGGTGACCCTGGCCCAAGGTGTCCCCAGCTTCTGGTGCAATTTTGGAAGAAGAAGAGGGAGGGAGGTAGGGAGGGAGGGAGGGAGGGAGAGGAGGGAGGGAGAGGGAGGAGGAGGAGGAGGAGGGAGGAGGAGGAGGAGGAGGAGGAGGAGGAGGAGGAGGAGGGAGGAGGAGGAGGAGAAAGGAGGGAGGAGGAGGAGAGAGAGTGGAGTGGGAGCGGGAGTGGGAGCGCTAGACGAAGGAGGAGGAGGAGGAGGAGGAGGAGGAGGAGCAGGAGGAGGAGGAGGAGGAGGAGGAGGAGGAGGAGGAGGAGCCCACATGGCCACACCAGGCCTCCCGAGAGGGTGCTCTGGAGGCCACCTGGGCCTCCCCGGAGGCCCTGGGGACACCGCGGGCCGGGGGCACCCCCAGCAACACACTCGACCCTCGACCCGGCGCGCGCGGCCGATCCTGCGGGGCCTCCGAGAAGAGATGGCCCCGAGGCCGGACACTGTCGACCGCCCCCGGCTCTGGGGACCGCCCTCCCTCGGCCTGACCGACCAGCCAGAACTGGGGGAGCTGTGGTCCTTACCCCCCTGGGGGGACCCATCGCATCGACGATCTCTCGAGAGAGGTGCCGAAATTGAAGGGTCCCTCCAGGGGGGGTAAGGACCACAGCTCCCCCCGTTGTGGCTGGCCTGCCTCGGGGGCGTCGTGAGGGGTGGATGCCTTTCGGGGCCCCAAAGCCGCGTGTTGACGGACGGCGCGTGGTGACCTCGGAATCTTCAACGGCCTCACCGCACGGTCCGCTACCGCACGGTCTGGGGGCCTCGGAGGCCTGTCGCCCGAGACGCCTTCGGAGAACGACCCTGGTCCCACAGTCGTGCGGTGACCCCGAGTCCGCACTGACCCACCACGCGGCTTGGTCACCATACCGTTTGGGAGCCCCCGAACTGAGACGCCTGCAGGACCGGGACTGGAGGATGTGCAGGGCGCCGCGGCCGTTGCAGTGCGCTCCAGAAGGCTCTGAGAGCGTTACTGGACGCGCTGGAGCGGTGCACCTGGGTCCTTGCCCCGCCCGAGATGCGCTCGGGGCTCCTGGGGCTGAAAAATATCCACGTCCCGTGCCCGCCTGGACCCCCGGCGCCGTGACTTTGTTCACGACCTGGACCCCGGGAGGTCTGGACCTCCCGCACGGGATCCCAAACCTCCTCCGCGAAGGTGGATCTTTTGTTTCTGGACAGCAGGTTCCACGCTGGAGCAGTGATGCCTCCAGAACGGATGTCGAACCTCGAGTTTGCGGGTTCTCCATGCTGTGGGCCTTCCCCAGGACCAGGGTCTCGTCCAGAAGCGCGTCTTGACAGTAAGGGCCCCGCGGAAGGCCGGCGAGAATGGCCTATGCCCCTTCCGTCGCGGCTTCTTCCGCGAGGCGAGGGCGCCTGGGACCAGAGGTCCTGGGAGCTCGGTTCCCCGGGCGGCGGCCGCACACAGTGTCCGGCCCCAGCATAGCCCGCGCCGTGGCCAGACATCGTCCACTCGTGGCCCTCCTGCAGCCGGTGCCCCAGCGAGCGGGCGATGGCAAAGTGCGAGTGGCGGGTGTCGTGCAGGAAGCGGTCCTGCGCGGAAGGCACCTGCAGCGCCACCGTGCCCCGCCGGGGCCGTCCTGGGCCCTGGCATGGCCTGTACGCCCGCGCGGGCGGGCAGTTTCTCGACGTCGGCGCTGCTCGCAAGGGGCGACCGCAAGGAACCTGAGTGCTTGAGGAGGAGGAGGAGGAGGAGGAGGAAGAGGAGGAGGAGGAGGAGGAGGAGGAGGAGGAAGAGGAGGAGGAGGAGGAGGGGGCCCTCCAGGGCCTCAGAACCGGCCGAAAAATCGAGGCGTTCCGCCAGAACGCCGACCACGGCATCCCCAACTCGGTTTGCTCGACGAGCGCGTTCCACTACAGTCGGGGCGTTGACCCAAGGAACCCTAAATAAGGAACGGAGCCCCTTTCTCCCATCGCTTGAGCTTCGATTGTCCATGGAAAACCTCAGGAAAACCCGAGGATCACTGCAAAACAACTAAGGAACACGGAGCCCCTCCCGAACGAAAAGGGTTCCTTCTTCAGGGCCCCAACTGTACTCGCAGAGTGACTGCTCGCAAATGGCCCGAATCCCCCGCGGGGAACCTACGAGAAATTACATCGAAGTAGACGTTGGGCGCCCGAGTTATCCGAGGTAACTCGGGTCTGGGGTAACTCGGGTTCGGATTCCCGAAAAAGGAACCCGAGGTAGCCCTGACCCGAGTTACCCCTGATGATTCGGGGCTATGGACGCCCGAACTATCCGGGGTAACTCGGGTCCGGGGTAAGTCGGGTTCGGATTCCCGAAAAACGAACCCGAGTTAGCCCTGACCCGAGTTACCCCTGATGATTCGGGGCTCTGGGCGCCCGAGTTATCCGGGGTAAGTCGGGTCCGGGGTAAGTCGGGTTCGGATTCCCGAAAAACGAACCCGAGTTAGCCCTGACCCGAGTTACCCCTGATGATTCGGGGCTCTGGACGCCCGAACTATCCGGGGTAACTCGGGTCCGGGGTAAGTCGGGCTCGGAATCCCGAAAAACGAACCCGAGTTATCCCTGACCCGAGTTACCCCTGATAATTCGGGGCTCTGGACGCCCGAACTATCCGGGGTAAGTCGGGTCCGGGGTAAGTCGGGTTCGGATTCCCGAAAAACGAACCCGAGTTATCCCTGACCCGAGTTACCCCTGATGATTCGGGGCTCTGAAGACGTGTCTGCTTCGGACGTTTGCGGGTAGGCACTCTGAAACAGGACCTAGGAGGAGGAGGAGGAGGAGGAGGAGGAGGAGGAGGAGGAGGAGGAGGAGGAGGTAGTAGGGCAACGCGCTCGGTGATCCACCTCGGCCGAGGCTTCGGCCGGCGCGCGCCCGTGTCAGCTCTCCTGGCCGAGGCCGGAACCGATTACGTGTTTTCATGCCTAACCCGCCTGATGTGCCCCAAAATTACCAGCCTGGAGCATATCCCTATCCCTAAGCTGGGCATCGCTTGAAGGTCGCTGGGGGGGCAGCGTTGTTTCCAGGGCCAGATCCCCGTACGCTCGGCGGGCGCGCTTGATCGGACAACAGCAATCCTTACTGCCGCCCTTCGCGAGAAGCGCTGATTTCAGGTTTGCTCTTGCCGACGATTGGGCTGCTCATGCTTGCTCTTGTCCTACAAAAACATTGCCCTCTCCCCCGTCGCCCCAGAAACACAGATCGCGTTCGCTGCCCCTCAGCGAGCATCAAGGCATCGCCTCATCACGATGCCAATCTAGGGATTCCCTTAGTTTTTCAGGGCGCATCCGTAAGATTGTCATCGCCTCTTGGCGTGTCAATCTTGGGGATAGGGATAGGTTCGAGGCTGGTGACAAAAGGATTATTCCGACCGCGCGACCAGTGCCCATGTCCACCACTCCCGTCTGGCAAGCCCTCCAAACACCTGACATCTCCCCACAGTCTCCTTCCTCAGCGTGTCTTCCAAGACGACCTGCATGAAGGTCCCCAAGATGCCCAAGAGGCCTCGACGGCTACCCGTCAGGGCCCCCAAGCGGCCTCAAAGATGATGAACGGCACGCCCCCGAGACGACCTTCCAATGGTTTTTGCACGTGTCTGGTCATATCCCCTACTCCAGATTTCGTAATAAAGGGAGGAGGGTCTCATTTCGGGGGGGGTCTCTTCCAGGCTATCTTGGAGGGCCTGGGGGGTCTGGGGACGATGTTTTGGAGGGCTCTCCCACGGGGGAGGCCTGAAATGGCTTGTCTTGGAGGGTCCAGACCCCCTCCCTTTTGTTACGAAATCTGGAGTAAGCGCGACCTCGATCCTTCGGGCGGGGGGGTCGATCCTTAGGGCGGGGGGTTCGATCATAGGGCCCTTGTTACTCAGGAGGGAAAGAAACACACAGACACAATGAATCGTCGACTTCCAGGAAACTAAGGGCAAATACGGGAAGTGGGGGGGAGGATAAAAACCCAGAAAATATGGAAAATATGGGGAATATTTGTATTTGTGTGTATTTATTTGTGTGTCCCAGGGCCCCTTCAGTTAAGCGCAGCTCCAGGTGTCTACGACACGAGCCCCGGTTGCCTCCCGGACGGCCGCCCTCCCTGCCCCTCCCTCTCCCCTGCGTCCGCCACGTGCGTTGGCGGTGCGGGGGAGCGATGCCTCTGTGGCTGCGCCTGTGGAGGGGCCCACGGGCGCTGGTTGGGGGTCACGATGCCGAGGGGGGAAGAAGAAGAAGAAGAAGAAGAAGAAGAAGAATAAGAATAATAATAATAATAACACTACTACTACTACTACTACTACTACTACTACTACTACTACTACTACTACTACTACTACTACTACTACTACTACTACTACTACTACTACTACTACTACTACTACTACTACTACTACTACTACTACTACTACTACTACTACTACTACTACTACTACTACTACTACTACTACTTACTACTTACTACTACTACTACTACTACTACTACTACTACTACTACTACTACTACTACTACTACTACTACTACTACTACTACTACTACTACTACTACTACTACTACTACTACTACTATACTACTACTACTACTACTACTACTACTACTACTACTACTACTACTACTACTACTACTACTACTACTACTACTACTACTACTACTACTACTACTACTACTACTACTACTACTACTACTACTACTACTACTACTACTACTACTACTACTACTACTACTACTACTACTACTACTACTACGACTACCACTACTACTACAAACAATAATAATAATAAACATAATACTAATAATAATAATGTTAAGAATAGGTAATATTATTAATAATAATACTAATAATAATAATCATCATCATCATCGTCATCATAATAAAACTGATAATAATAATACTACTAATCATAGTAATATTCATACTAATACTACTACTAATAATAATAATAATAATGATGATAATGATAATAATAATAATAATAACAAGACGAAGAAGAAGAAGGACGAGGAGAAGTCTCTCGCCGCCAGGAGCGCTGTCCCCCCCCTCCTCCTCCCCCCGAGAGAGGACGGGGGCGGGGGCCCCCCCCCTGCTTCATACTCCCGGAGCCGACGGGTACACGGGGGCCCCGAGGGCATGGGCCCCGGTGCACCAAAGTTCTTCGCCCCCCGAGGGCCGAGGACCCCGTTTCCCCGAAGTTCGCCCGCCCCCCCCCCCCCCCCTGAGTGACTACCTACCAGACCACCCCAACCCAACCGAAAACCCGAATTTGACCCGAACTTCGGGTTGGGGGGGGTACGGGTTCCATGTGTTTTTCAACGTTCCCCACCCCCCCCCCCCCCACTGGAAATGGAGGGCAAATTGAGGCCTTCGGGTTGGGTTGGGGTGGTTTGGTAAGTGGTGACTGAGGTAGGGTCGGACCTGTGGCGGGAGAACGTCCCCCAAGAGTATGAAACCCTCCGCTGGCCTCACCGAAGAACGTTCGGGGGTGCTCTCCCCGAGGAGGCACGAGAGCATCCGACAGGCACGAAGAGCACCAGGGCACCCTCCCCGAGCCGACCTCGACCTCACACCTCGGTCCGACCGCGTGGGAAGCCCATGGCCCGTGAGAAGGCGGCACTCGGCGAGCGTCTCTCTGGGGCTCCCCCACGCCGAACCCTGGGAAGCCCCCGCGCGGGCCCTGCGGCGCACGCCACCCTCCGACCGGGGCTTCGTCGGTGCACGCTATCTCCAAGGCGGGGGGTAGCGAGCCATGGGAGGGCCAGCGGCGCCACCTCGCGCGCTGGCTACTCCAGATTTCGTAATAAAAGGGAGGGGGTCTGGACCCTCCAAGACAAGCAATTTCAGACCTCCCCCGTGGGAGAACCCTCCAAAACATCGTCCCCAGACCCCCCAGGCCCTCCAAGATAGCCTGGAAGAGACCCCCCCCGAAATGAGAACCCCCTCCCTTTATTACGAAATCTGGAGTAGCTTTCCCACGCGGACCGTGGCCGATGTCTTCTTGCAGAGGCCGCGATGTAGGGTCGCTGCGGCGTTGCGGCCCTGCGCCGAGGCTTCTGCGGGCCGCCGGCGTGGCACACCGCGCGGAGACGCGGGTGCCTACGCGGGACCTTGAGCGGGAAGCTTGCGCGCGACTGTCCGCGCAATCGACCCTGGTGTCCTCTCCGTCGCTCGCCAGCCGTTCGGGGCGCTTCGGGTACTCGCGGAGCGCTCTCGGCGAGGCGCGGCCGCTGGACGGCATCTTGAGGCTGGAAGCCCGCCGACAGCCGACGAGGACGACCGAAAGCCTTGAACCTCAAAACTTCGCCTCCTCCCTGGATGGCTCCAAGACAACACCTGGATGGCCCCGCCCCTTTCCAAACTTCCTCCCTCGTCCAGCCTGCCGATCGTACGACCCTGGGCGCGCGCGCGTGCGCCACTCCTGCGCTTGGACGAGGATAATGCAATGATAGGGTTGGCTCAGGATACGTCTCAGGATTTCCAGAGAACCTAGCGGCCCTCGTTTCTAGAGCCCGTGTGGGACACGTGGGAACCTGGGAAGTCCTGGAAACCTTGGAAATCTGGGACACCTGGGAACGCATCCTCACCGTGACCTCTCGCTCCTATGATGCGCTCCCTCTTGGGCCCAGGCAGGAGAGCCCAGAATCGAATCGATAACTCGGATCGGCGATCGTAATGAATCGGATCGGCAGAAATCGGCGGCCGGCTCGGGAAAAGTCGAATCGGCAGAAATCGGCAGGCTAGTATGCCTCCAATAAGAAATCGGAGCCCAAATCGGAATCCGAAATCGAATCGAATCGGAATCGGAATCGGAATCCATCGGAGTCGAATCGAATCGGATCGGAGGATTCGAAACGAGCCCTGCCCAGGTCGGCCCTGGCCAGGCACGGTGGTGTTATGCGTGCCTTCTGCGGAGGAGGAGGAGGAGGAGGAGGAGGAGAAGGAGGAGGAAGAGGAGGAGGAGGAGGAGGAGGAGGACAACGACAGGGAGGAAGAGAGCAGCAGGAGCAGGAGAAGAGGAGGAGGAGGAGGAGGAGGAGGAGGAGGAGGAGGAGGAGGGGGTGTGGCTGTGCTCGCCGCGCGTGGTCCCCGGGGGCGTTGGACGCGTTGCCCGTGTACACGGACAGCAGGCGCCCCAGGAAGATCGGCACCCGCTGCGCCACGCTCCCCATCTTGCGCCCGTCCGTCGACTGGTGCGCCCACACCTCAAGGGGCCCCAGGACACACAAATAGATACACACAAATAAAAGGTTTCCCCATATTTCCCCCTATTTTCTGGGTTGTTGTCTTCCCCCCCACTCCCCATATTTTCGCATATTTTCCTGGGGATCGACGATTAATTGTGTCTGTGTGTTTTTTCCCTCCTGAACACCAGCGTGTCGCCGCCGTTGGCGGTGATGCTCCTGGCGGCCCGGGCATCGGGGGCGCTCCTGCCGCCCGCCCCGCCGATCCTCTCCTTCAGGCTCATGGGGCAGGAGGAGAGAAAGCGGCGGGAGCATCAGCTGTCGGAGCTCCGCACCGGTTTCTCGGACTGGCGCTGGGCCCCCCTCCCTGGCGCGCGGAGCGCGCCAGGGGCGGCGTCGGAGGCGCCGCCAGGAGGGCCCAGCGCCGATCCGATAAATCAGCGCGGAGCTCCGAAAGCGT